>UXGC01000693.1:0-64953 GCA_900480045.1 Eurytoma adleriae | reverse complement strand
ATTAGCTCAGTTGGTTAGAGCGTCGTGCTAATAACGCGAAGGTCGCGGGTTCGATCCCCCCATGGGCCAATTTTTTTTTGTATTCTTTTTTTTAAATTTTCCTGATTTAATGTACGGATATCGAATATAATTTTTTTTTAAACTTGTAAATGCAGCTGCACGGCTGTCAACATTTTTTTACTAATGAAAATATACTGAAACTATATACATCAATAACGTTAACTTTCAAGAAACAATTAATGTTTAAACTGAAAATCCCTTGCCCCAGTCGCTGCTGCCTGTAACACTTACGGCGGGGTAAACTTGATGACTCCTCTCGAAGATGAGCCTGGAGGGTGGCGATAGCACGTGATTCGCCCGGGGTGTCTTCCGCCTCAGGCAAATGGGGGTGCCACCCACGCTCCTGCTTGCAGCCGACCGTGCGATGGCCGGATTCGCGGACCAGGCTCGTCTACCCTCGAAGCCGCTGCTGGCGTTTTTCATCAGTAGCCTTTCCAGAAGGGCTCGGTTCGTTTGCGCCGATGCCTCGCTGTTATTTTTCTTGAGTCTATGGTGATTATCATTTTAATTACTTTTTTGTGCAATTATTATTTTTAAAATTCTTTGCAGCGTTCGGATCTCTAAGTATTTTAAATTGAAAAGTGATTTAAGTGATACTTTTAATCAAGAAGCGAGCTGTGTGAAATATAGTGTTGATAACGCGAGCCTAAAAGCAAAGGAGAAATCTTATCAAACATAAGTTTGATCGATAAAGTTTTATTGGAGCAGAACTTTTGGAAAGCTCGAAACTTATAGACCATGTTTCTAGTACAGGTTCGTTAAAACTTGAAATCGTTATGATTCCTACCCAATTTTTAATTATACCAAAAGTCATAAAAATTAAACTCCAATAGTTTATCCGCCGCGTTAAATTGGAAACGCGAACAATTAAAAATGCTCATTCGAAACTCCGAGTTTTCGCATAAGCCAACGCAGCGTCCGCGACCGGAAAGTTCGTACACCCCGAACCTACTGGCCCGCTAACTTTCCAACATCTCCGAATCAGTGCCCATATTCAAAGTCAAACCAACGGTCCACTCGACTCCCCCAATCAATCCCGCGGGTAAACTTCGCAGCCGCCGGCTAACTCGGCCGATCAATCGGCCCCTTCCGAGCGCACGCACTCACCTACGATTGAGCACCTCCTGGAGTAGCTCGACCTCCTCGAGGTGCTCGCGCTCCTCCTCGTCCCTGGAGCTGCTGCTGCGCCGGTGCCGCCGCCGGCGCTGCCTGCGCCCGGACAGGGCCCGCTGCTGCAGCTGGTGTCGCGACGCCGGCCTGCTGCCGCCGCCCCCGCCGCTCAGGCTACCCTCCAGGTGCAGCTCCAAGCTGCTCGCCGACGCGTCCGACGAGAAGTTCGCCGAGGAGCTGTTGTTGTCCGCCAGGCCGCTGCCGCTGTGGTCCGACACTATGTCCGTCTCCTTGTCGTACAGGTAGTTCTCGTCGACGTCGAATTTGCCCATCACCTGCGAGTGACGAACCAAGGTTTTCGAGATGGATCGATTAGACAGTGAGTGAATGGGTTGATTGTTCGCTATAATTAGAGCTTTCTTTTTTATGTTTTAGTCAAGGTTTTCAGATGTCCCACACTGAGAAAATTATCGGGCATATTTTTAGTTTCTTTCGAAGATTTTTTTAACTTTGTAATTCTTTAAAAATTAAATAAACGCGAAATACTACATTTAAATAATATATTAAATTTAAATAAATACATACATTTAAATAATACATAAAAATCTCGAAACATACTTTTGAATGTATTACATACATTAAATGCATTTAAATGTATTTTTCGAGATTCGTCAATTTCACCTAATTCCAACTCCTATCGCAGCTAAACAAACAAATAATTTGCTTTAACCTCCTGCAATTCCAACTTGCCGCACGATTCACTGCAATTCAAGCATCGCGCTCGCTGCACCTCCGAAACCCGATAAATTTCCCACCCACCGCCCGCGCGAAAGCCACGCGAAAGTGCGAGATTTCTCCCGAAGGGACTGCTCCGTCAACTCGATCTCTCCTGCCAGCGCGCGAGAGCTTACTCGAGAGCCGAGTGAAAAAGGCAAGGAGCAAAAAAATTAATTCCCCGGAAAAGTGAGTCAAGCGCCGAGTGAAAAGCTCGCGCTTTCATTCCGCAAGCCGCGCGAGGTACGAAAGCGGGGCGGCGTGCGTGACGCGAATGCGCGGCTCCTGCACTCACCTCGTTGAGGGTGACGTCGTCGCTGCTGCTCTGGCTGCTGCAGCTGCTGCCGTTGGCGCTGCTGAGGCTGCAGCTCCGGCTGCGCCCGCTGCAGCTGCTGGAGCGGCTGCTGCGGCTGCTGCCGCTCCTCGCCCGGCTCCTCCTGCCGCCGATCTGCTGCTGGAGCTGCGGCTGCTGCCCGCGCCACTCGCTCCTGTTGACCCTGAGAACCAGGCCGTTCGATATATCGGCGGGAGAGGGAGAGAGAGAGAGATCAGCCCTTTTGTCCGGCCGCGATCGCCGGGTAAAGTGACTAACCGAGTTCTATCCCGCGCGCGATGTGGGGTGGGACGATGAGAAAAAAAAACGGGGAGGATAAATTGGATTGCCATTCAATGAAGCGCCGCTGTCGAGGCGCGCGGGATATCTCTTATTCCTCTCTTTTTCGCCTGTCTTCTTCCATTTGTTGCCGTCTCTTTCTGCCGGGCTCGCGCTCCGCTTCTAAGCGAGCGCGCCCTTTCTTTTAAGCGGAGTGGACTGAAAAGGTCCGCTGTGTTTGTTACTTGTTGGGGGTAAAAATAAAAAAAAAAACGGAGCGGCTAGGTAACAATTAGAGGCCGCGTACGCCGCGCGTCGGCCTCTACGCGATTGTGCGTATTTATAGAATTCATTATTTCAACGAGCCGCGGAGAAGACCTCCCTTTTTGCCCTCCTTTGTTGCTCGCGGACTAGCGGCTTTTTCTCTACCTCCTTTTTTTTTAAGCTTTTTAATGACCTTTCGCCGAGACGCGTTGCGAATTTTTTCGGAGCCGTTGCAGAGGGTACACGGACACGCTTTTTTGGAATCTCTCGTACGTGTGCGAGGTAATTAGGAGAAGCGTCGTTAAAAAATTAATTGGGTATGTTGAGGTCGTTTGTTTTTGCAAAACATGTAATATGACGCATCGAAATTGTGAAACTTTTTGCGGTACGCAGATTTTATGCGCTTCGGAATTACAAATGTTTTTATTTATATTTTTAAATTCACTATAACTTAAGTACATAAATCAGAAGAGGAACTCATTATCATTCAAAAAACATGATATTTTGATCACATATTCTCTTCCTCAGAATGAAGTAATTAAACAAAAACATGGAAATTAACTTCACACGCTGATTATTCCAACATTGTTATCTTTGTAAGTACAATTCATAAACAAACAGACCTTTTCAGACCCACTCGCAAAATTTGAATATTCGTATTTTCTTGAAAATATCTTGTGATAATAATAACACAATATAATAACACTTGAACAGAAAACTTTCTTCCGTAAACTAATCTTAAATGTTACGAAAAAAAAAACTAAAACTAAACGCTCAACAAAAATACCGGCCGAGAGCAGACAGAAAAGAGTGGAGTCATTCAGTTTTACGCTCATTCGTAAACTTTCTCCCGCATCCCTTTATCACCGCGCTTGGGGGCGGCATGTACTTACGGGCTGCGTCCGACGCTGAGGCTCTCCTGTCGGCAGCAGTAGTCGGCGGCGTATTGCTGCTGGCGGCTCCAGGGCCGGCCGCATCCGGGGGCCGCGCGGCCGCTGGGCCACGGGTTCGTCCTCACCCTCGAGCGCTGCCTCGGCGACTTCACCGGCATCACCTGCGCGGGTCGTCAAGCGATCGTTAAAAGAAGCGTGCGCCGTTTAACGCGGCCCCGCTGAACTTTAACTGCGTCGTTTTTTGCAGACCGCGCGCGGAGCGAGGGGGGGTAGTCCGCGAAGGGTTGAAACGTGCAAGCGCGAGCACGGGAGTTTTAAAGCGACCGGGTTGCCGCTTGCCCGGCGCGCGTCGACGTTAAAGCGGTGGCCGGAGTCTCTGGGGTGCTTACGCAACGATACAAGAGATAGGAGAGCGGCTGCTCGGAGATACGGAGATACATCGGGAGTGAATTGAATTTTCTGAAGATGCTGGATGAAAGTTTGATGGGTGCGTTGTGTGTTATCTGTTTGAAAGATTCTAATCAGCTTATTTTTCAAAATTTCTTATGGGGTTTAAGTACTATCTTATTTTGGAATATTGTTAGAAATTGTTTAAATTTTAAGTTTATTTGCAGCATATGTTTTATTATTGTTAAAGAAGTAAAAAGATGAAAAAAATTTTTTTTTTAAAAAGTCGACTTTTTACCCAAAAGATATGCAGATAAACGAAAAATTTTTTGGCACATTAAAATTTTGTTTAATATGGCCCATTAGCTCAGTTGGTTAGAGCGTCGTGCTAATAACGCGAAGGTCGCGGGTTCGATCCCCCCATGGGCCACTATTCTTTTGCGATTTTAAGGTAAAATTTTTGTTACACAAACGTTATTTTATATAATTTTGATCAGTTTCAATCTTAGTTTAGCAAATATTTTCTTGCTCACGGTAATATTCGTAGCAAACGTATATTTTTAAACTAATTGTATACACATTTCTTGTTTGCAAAGAGAAACTGAGTGTAATTTTAAATACAGTATTTTGTGTCCCGAATTTAACGCTTATTTTAACTGTACCCGCGTAAATTGCATCTCATTGAAAATCTCATGTACTCCTTCACATGCCTGTTATATGAAGTACAGCAGGTTTGGCTGAAATGCCTATTATACTATTTTACGATGTACAGACGAATCCTTCTTTAAATGACATTTAATTTAACGAGTGCACAATAGTTAGTTCATTTTTTGAAATGTGTTTTTTTCGCGGGAATCTGACGGGATATGCTTTTTCTACAGAAATCTCGGAAAACGTGCTTTTTTGAGAATTTCGTTTTCCTTTTTCTTTGCAAAATTTCGTGAAACGTGCTCCGTTCTCACAACCCTGTGAAATATGTTACATAGTGTTCGCGCAGTGCCTAAATAATGAGCGACTATAGAAATACAGAAAAAACCAATAAAATAAATCGAACCTGAGTAGTAGTAGTGGCAACGAGGGGCATCCGCCTGGGCGAGAACAGCTGCAGCGGGTAGCTACTGCCGGATCCGCAGTCGGTGACGACGGGCGTGGAGTAGGGCTTGCGCATGAGGTGGCCCGCCTGGATCTTGGGCGAGGCGGCCGCCGGCCGGCTCGTCGTCGGCGGGGCCGGTTTGCGCCACGGGTGATGCTCGTACTCCTTGCCCTCGAGGAAGCGGCTCCGCTGCGCCGACACCGAGTACGTACCCGTGTTCTCCACCTAGTAAGCCACCCCCCGAATTTCAGTTTCGAGAGAGCGGGCCAAGTTTCCCCTCGGGAATTTGCACCCTTCCGGTATTTTTATGGAGAGCCGAGAGATGCTTTGGGTCAAGAGATGTTTTAGCTCCCGGGCGCCGGCGGATTTTCAGGCTTAGAATTTATCGATTCCCTTCCGGAGTTATTCGGAGGAATTCAACTCGGAGTTTCTGCAGAATAAGCGCGGAAAAAAATAATTAAGGAGCGCGATGCTTTTTCTTGAGAATATAGCGTATTTCGCGTAAATTACTCATGATTCTTCTTTTTAAGATTTTTTAAAATAATTCGTTACTTCCATTTCGCGTGTAAATTAACAAGGCTGCCGCTTTTAAAATTTTTTTAAAAATAATTAGGTTTACGTTATAAATATGCATGAAAATTCCTCGCAATTTAATAAAATAGCGCGCGGAATTTGAATATTTCCCTCGCGAAATGTTTCACGTCAGAAAAAGTACACAGTTAACGAATTTCGTAACTGCGTGCCTCGTGAAAGGCAGCCTCGTAAAGCTCCGCCGCGCAAATTTAATTGAAATCTCGGAACAAAGATATCCCCGGTGGAAAAAGCCGTAGAAAACTTTTGAACATTCCTATTAAAAAAAAAGGAATCAAGCTTCCTCTACAATCAAACCTATCCGTCGTCCAAACAAACCCCCCTCCCCCCGGACAAATCTTACATCCGACAGTCGTTCCGGGGCGCGAGATAAAGAGAAAAAAAAAATCATTCTCCCTCGCTCTCCATCATTTATCAGTCCCCGCGGTGGCATTCAATTAAAGCGCGTCCCGCGGCGATCGGCGCTCGGGAACGAGGTCAGGCCGTCTTTAATAATGAAGGCGCGCTTCGATTAAGCGCGCGGGGCGAAGTTGCGAGGCGAGGCTGCGCCCGAGGACAATACAATGCGAGACGCGATCGGCCGCGCGGATACAATGCGGGGGGTGAGGCCCCGCGCAGACGCGCGCACGCGAATCAGTAGTAAAAGGCGGCCGCGTCAAACGGACTGTTTCCACTCGCTAATGCGGCACCCGCTCCTCCATTGTCCTCGCATCAACCGACTCCTATTCCCGCGCGCTTTTTTTTTCTTCCGACCCCTACTGTTCTTTTATCAGCGCTACGAGTCCGCGCTGAAAGGGTCAAACTTTTGTTTTTGAACTTTCGCGCGGCTGCCACTTTCCAGCCTAATTGAATCGCCGGGGAAATTCTGGATAGCGCGGTTTCGTTTTATTTGGCGAGCTAGCGGTTTATTTTCGCCGGAGAGCGCTGGAATCGCTGTTTAAACGAATAACGGCGAAGTGACAAATGATACGTTCCGGCTGGCAAGTGCTCCGGTCTTATCTGTCAAGATTAAGCGAGCGCGGGAGCCCGTGGTTCAAAGCCCGAGATGGGTTAATCTCGTTTAAGCTCGTGAGCTAGGCTGACTTTACGAGGTCGCTCGAAATTTTGAGATTGCCTGAGCTATTCAACTTTTTTTTTTATCATTTCTCAATTCGCCTCGTTAAAACGAGGCGGCGCACGAACACGAGTTCCAAGGTGGACGCTTCTCTTTTTTTTCTTTATTTGCGTTTGTGCGAAAGTAGGTTGGAGGTTTCAAAGTGGTCGCATCCACGTCTGTCGGGCTTTCTGTGGCGCGGTTGAATGACCGTACGTATACTTCAAAGAATTAATTAGTAGTAAAGTACATCTGATGATAATACGCGTTTCATGTCGAGACCGCGGTATCGGATTTCAAACGCGCTGAAAAGGCTCCACGTGCTTTTGAGCTTGCGAAGAATACCCTTTTCCCTCAATGATCTGGTACGAATAATTTTGCGTAGATGCTATGCGATAAGTGATATGCATTTTATCTCAATCTGTAATATTTTTTAACATTTTTCTTTACGTCAATGCTTTTGATCATTTTGAGCATTTTAATTGAAAGCTGTGGTATTAGGTTGACGGAAGATTTCGCGTCAGCAATTTTTAAAATGAATTCTTTTTCTCTAAAGGAAATTCTTTTCAGCGCAGAAAAAAAATTCACAAAGACTTTAAAAAAGCGCGGTAGACCATTTCTTTTAGAAGACACAAAAATTCATCTTTTATTGAAAAACTCGAGGTTTGGTTACCCATAAAATGAACATTACTAAAATTAAGTTTACCAAGGAATCGATAAATTAACTAATTTTCTACTCCCGCTTCTGAATTTCCATTCTCCGCGTCATCAGAAATTCAATCTTAAAATAACTCAGTTCACCATCCAGGCGGTGTACCCTTTAAATTGCATTAGCATCTCCAAACTCTCCGCAAGATTAAAATTTCCAAAAAAGAGAGACAAGACAAGAAACTCACCCTCTCGTCGCTCCTGTCGCGCGACCTGGCGCACCTGCCGCCCTCGATCCTGTCGAGCTCCCGCCTCCCCCGCGCCCTGGTCTGCGTGCTGCCATCGAACTGCGGGTGCTGCTGCCGCTGGGCCTGGTGGTGCTGCTGCTGGGCGACGCCGGGCTTAGCGGCCGCCGGTCGCACGTTGATGTAGTACTCGGGCGCGTAGGTGGCGCAGGGCGAGGTGCCGTCGGTCGAGTACCCGGTGCTGTAGGCGCTCTCCGGGGAGGAGAGGTTCACCGCGCTCCCCACCACCACCACCCCCGCGGTGCCGTACTGCTCGGTGGGGGCGGCGCGCCGGGGCTGCTGCTGCGGGCCCGGCTGCGCCCGCCGCGGATCCACCCGCGGCTTGAAGCTCGACGGCGAGATCGGCAGCGACGGCAGTATCTGCGGTTCGTCGCGCGGTGAGTATAACGCACGGGCTGGTACGAGGGTGCGCGAGGTTCCGAGCGATTTTCATGTGGGTCGCTATATTGAGGCGGGAGGATGCGAAAGGATCGTGGGGTGCATTGAGGTGGTTTGTGAACTATATAGTGGTTACGAATAAAGAAGTTAAAGGTTTGCTTTAAAAAAAGAAGTACACTCAAAAAAATTGGTTAAGAAGAGAACAATTATTCATTTTTGAAAATTAATATACACTTAAATTTATTTCAATAATTGCCTACTGTATCGAAAAATTTCGAGTTTAATAAAATTGCTCAGCGTTATCTACTGCAGAAAAATAGTAATTTTCCTTAACCTCTTTTTCTCAGCGTAATTATGCAGTATATTTGAGGAAATTTTTTTACTCATTCTTTCACATCCTCTTTAATTAGGTCACTTTATTATCTGAAATCACTGATGGTTCTCTTATTTATGTGATACATTTTTTTTCGTCGAACAATGCACTGTTTTCTATTCTTTTCGTCCGATAAAAGTAGAAAGATTGTCTTATAATTAGAGCTTCTTTGCCTTATCATAAGAAATTATTCATCGGATTAATGGACCAGTAATAGAAGTCGTTGATCAAATTAATCACGTTAATGTTTCCCTCGCGTAACAAAAGAAAAAAGTAAGTCGACCCTCCTAGAAAAATCACAATGTTACGTTTGCCTTTTTTAATAATTAAAAAAGTGACTCGTCCTCTTTATATAATATTTATGTACTGCATTCTATCCATTACAAAAGAGAATAAAATAAGATGAGAAACGCACCGCTGCGCTCACTATTCTTTTATATCAGTACTCCTGGAAGCGTCTCAAAGGTACACGGCAGCAGAAATTGAAGTGCAGCGCCGTCTCCCAGAAATATGTGAAAATCGACGGGAATACTAATATTTTTTTTATCTCCGCCCATCGACATCTTCAAAGGCACTTTGCGCGCCGAATCGATACCCAGAAAATTGCTCCAACCCTCTCATTTAAATAAATATCGCTGATGCGCCTTTCTTATCCGTTTTATATGCATAAGCCTCCGGGATTTCCATATGCTCGTACGGGATGTTCCCCTCACCCCGTCGCGATATACCGTCGGCGAAATTTCATTAGGCGCGCGAAGGCGCCAGCTCGGGATTTTTTCCGAAAAATTTCTTTTCAATCGCCCGGGCCTCGCGCGAAAACGTATTCCCCCGGCGTGTCCGCGTCGAATTGCGAATTGTTCCCCCTTTGATTTTACGAACCCCCGACACGTTCGAAGTCGCAAACGCGATCAGCGCGCTCGTGAATATAATCCCCGAAAATTTCGTTGTTTCGCCGCGAATTTTACGGACGGATGCAAATGTGCAATCCTCGCGGGCCGAGCGCTGTGTATTTAATATCGCTCGAATTTATTCCGCTGCGACCGAGGAGGAGGTCGGGGGGAGGGGGGAAGGGAGCTCGAGAGACCGGAAGATATCCGGGGCGACGGCATATTGCATACCAAAACGCGTCGCTCGTCGATGTTTTATTAATTCCCGAAAGGGCGTTGCATTAACGTTTTTTGTATATAAATTAATGTTTACGCGGCCAGCGGGCTGCTAAATGAGCCGGGATGAGATTAAAGAGGATTCGAACTGTTTGATGAATTTGTACGTATTATACGTTTAATTAGTATAAAATATTTGAAGATGATAAATTGTATATGGTTATATAACGATCGCACGATTTTATTTGGCCATTTTCTTATGCACGTGGAAAATTAAAAAATCAATGACAGTAAAAACAGGAAGCATTATCGAAAAATGGGATCGATTTTATGTTATTTCTTTGCGATGCATAAAACATGTTATTTTTTATGAATTATTAAACCTATATTTCTAGCTGATATTAAATTTGGAAAATATATTGAAAAAATGTTTTACCGTTCTTTCTGATGTTTTTTAATCTTTATGATTGAGTATGATTTATTTTGATTTATTTTATAACTAGAAAGACTGCAGTAGAAAATACATAAAGTTTACTGCTATTCCGAAATTTTCTCTTTTAATTAATTTACACTAAAATCAATTTTGTCACAAAAAGCTTCTTACATGAATTACGATGCATTTAATATTCGAAGTTTAAATAAAAAAATAATATTGATTAATTTAACATTGTTAATTAAGGTGATCCATTTCTTTAAGTTACATTGTTAACTCGTACTTTAAAAAAAATCAATTTCTGATTAACTTTCAATTAAGTACTGTGCTCTTATTCATCAATCCGAGAATCTAAAGAAAAACAGACAATAAACAGTGAAAACTTAATTCTCCGAAGGCTAAACTACTCGAAACCCAATTAATCTCATTATCTCATCGCAACTGAATACAATCACCCCAAACTTCTCACTCCAGTGGCGCAGCACGCGCCGCCTCGATCGATACACCCCCCGCGATTGAAAATTTCGTCATCGCAAGTCAGTTAGCGTAGCTTTGAGACGTTATCAAGGTGAAGTCGCACCGAACCCCATAAAGGCTCCTCCCCGTCCGTGTAAGTGCGCTCACGCGTATCTGTGTGTATACATCCCCGGCGCCCCGGTATATATACGATTTCTAGAGAGACTCGGCGGGCGTACAAATAGACGCTCCTGCTGAGGAAGCGTAAAATCCCGCCCCGTCCGTGCAAACAGCGTCCCCCGGGGGGGCGGCTCGGAAGACACGCCGGGCCGCTGAACGATGGCCCCCCTCGGACCGAACGAGGGAAAACTGTGTCGCGAAATAAAAGGGCCGTCGTCGGCGTATCGATGCTTGTCGCGCTCTGCCGGACGATCGCCGCCGAATAAACTGCTATCGCCGGCGATTATCTACGGCCGGCCGACAATGAGGAATGCGCCGGACGCACGCGAGGCCCAATAAATCTCCAATATCTACGCGGCGAGAAATCATTCTCGCTCGCGTGCCACGCCAATGGGCTATTCAATTTTTTCCCTTTTTTTTTCTTCTCGTTGTTACTCTTACGGCGCTTTTACTCGAGGTTCCTGTCGCGAGGGGCGGACGTTTAAGCGGGGAGATTGGAGAGTGGAGAGATGGGCTTTTATATAGTTTCTTTCCGTCTTGTTTGAGTTGGACGTGGATGTCTTGGTTTTATTTTAGTTATTTTTTTTTACGAGAAGTAGGAATTCTCGGAGTGGCGGCACGCCGGACGCGATAAAGTTCACGAGAAGATTGACTATAAAAAGTTCTTAATATGTCAATTCTGAGATACTTACTTTTTGATGACGCTAAGAATCACATTCGTCTTATACTTTCTTGAAGAGGAGTAATGGCGAGCGAAGAATTTGAAAGTGAAATACCGAAAGTTTCAGAAATTCTCGGCGAAGTTTTATCAGGCACTATCAATTCATCAAATATCCTGCATATTTTAGCAGTTATATCAAAGATTCATTATTTTTAATGGCATATTTCGCTTATACTCGCAAAATATAAACAATAAAAGTGCATCCTCATTAAGAAAGTGAAACAAAAATCCACATTTTCATGAATCTTCAAGATAATAATTTTTCGTAATTAATGTACCTCCTTAACAATCCTCTCCTAAAATATGGGCAAATATCATTGTACACAGTACACGCGCAGTACGTAATTATGCACTATACGCGGGCTAACGAGTAAATTTCAATTAACGCCTCGATGAGCCCACCTTTGTGGTAAGCGATGCCGAACCCGTAGGCTCATCGGCTCTCCCGGGTGGGTTTGATTGGACTTTTTTAATAAGAGAGCATGAAAGCCGCGGCGGCGCGCCGCAATATGCTGAGATGAGCGTGTACGCGACTCTTTTTTTTATACTCCGCGCCGCGCCGCGCCCCGTTTCTCTCTCTCTCTCTCTTTCTCTCTCTTTCTCTCTCTCTCTCTCTCGTTACACCCTGCATCCGGGTTTCGCGAAGATCTTGCCGTAATGAGCAATGCGAGAAAGATGGGGGCTAAACCTATTTTTTTCTGTTTTTTTTTTCAAAAGCGTCAGAAGTGTCCCGAGGGCGAGTTTGTAGGTCAGGCCGCTGGCGGAATAATGCATCCGCCGGTGCAACAAGATTTCTTATTCAGCGCCGCCTAATGAATATTGATTTCGCGCGCCGATGCCCGGGAGAGGCTTATTTATCCGGTGAAGTGGTGGGTTAGGTACTTTTAATTTTGACGTAACGATTTTATTTTTACTTTCATAATTACCAAAAATTTCGTTCAATTTTTATAATTTACATCGATAAAAAAATTAGTTTTTATTGCAAATTAGTTATAAAAGTGTACAGAATCCGTTTTTCACTCTTTATTATGAAGAGAGTTCGTTTGCACCGCATACTGATTCGCCATTATCCACGCAATTATTTTTAAACATTGAGTATATATTTAACATATTATTTCATCAGTTCAAACGTTTATTTAATAAAAATCAGTCTATTATTCCTAACAATCGATCGACAAGAAAAAAAGCCGGAGCATCAGTAGATCAAGAGCAGATGCGGCGAGACACGAGCCGATCAGCCGGATAATCCGCCGCAAGGAATTTTAATAAGTGCCACTCCAATAATTATCGGTCCCGTCTTAATTAGATGACACGCGGCCGTCGCACTATTGATTACCGATTATTACGCTCCGCCTTTTTATTTCGCGTCGTGCAATTAAAAAGTTAAACGTGCACTCGCGGCATTATTTCAGTCGCGCGGGCGCACACCCTCGCGGCGGTGCACAGTCGCCCGACGTAACGAGTTTAACGTCGCAAGTTCCGCGCGCCACGGTCCCGCCGATAATTCGATCGCTCATTGGGTTATCGGACGTTCGCTCCGGGAAAAATTCGCCAAGAAATTCCGCGGGCACATTCTGCGTTGAGATAATTGGGGAAATCGATACGCCACCCCGGTACGTTGTTTGCGCTCCGCTTTGCGCGTCCCTTTTTTTTTATTTTCATCGGTCGCGATATAAAGTGCGGGTGGGAGTTTGAAAACTGAACGCCGTAAATTGGGTGCGGCTGATTCGTCAATTATTTCGAGTCGCCGGTATGGTGTAAAAACAATGAGCTCGTCAGGGGGGCGTGTAATTTGCCGAGTGGATAGTTTCGATAAAAACGGCTCTATTTAAATGTTCATGAATATTCAGATTGAATTCGCGGCCGGCTCCGCGTGATTTCCTTATCAAAGTTTAAACGAACCTGCCGGCAAAATTTTACTAGCGCATTAGGGATTCCAGATTTCGTAGACCCCACCTACCCCTCGACGTGGACTATCTAATTATCCGCTGGTCAAACTTTAAAAGATTCTTTTTAATAATGGATTCAATCATGTTTACTTCTATAGACTGAATGAATTATCTACGATCTATAAAAAATGTAGAAAATTATTTGTAAAAATTATTCTAAGGATTTTCTAAAAATCCTACTTATAAAAGATTTTTCACATAATCCAGGAAAAAATACTAATTTTTTTCTATCGATAAATCTATAATCTATAATATATCACATAAATAGTAGATTTATTAAAAAAATTTTTCTTACACATTCCAGATAACCACTTTGATTCTTGGATAACTACGTGGGAGAACTAAAGGGAATGTATGAATTTACATCGAAGGTGAGTAATAAAATATATTCTATTTAAAAAAATTACATATTTATAAATGCAAATTTTAATCGTTTAACCAACCGACGATGCAAATCATTGAAAATTTGAGTGGCCCATGCAAGTGTACTACAATATTATTCTCCAGTCGTTACGGTCAGCGCGATTGTTACATAAAATAACAAGAGGCAGAAGCAGCCCTAACTAGTTTAACGAAATTTCCTAGTTCATTTTTCGAGTGTAACTCGCCGTTGTTAATTACGATAATGCGTCAAATTACAGCGTCACTGATAAGCGCGCGCACGCTAATTTATTCCGGTAACGAAGCTAACATAGAAGGTGTAATAATCGTGAAAGCAAGCGAAGACTATAAATCCACTTTGAATTATAACCCACGGAATACAAAAGCAAAATCGTGTTGATCGCATTTTAAATAAACATTTTTCTCCCATAATTAAGCAATCAACGTCCACGCGACAAAAAAAAATTGTTATCACCAACGAAACAAATGCCAGAACAACCGCGGCTAATTACAAATAAAAACAGCGACCCTTTCGGCGTATCTCAAATATTTGTTTACCCCGCTATGAAAGAAGAAAGGCGAAAAAATTCCGAGCCAGCGCAGCGCTGACCGTAAGGACCGCGAGAAGCCTTTGGCACGGCCTAAGTAAATAACCGCTCGAAAGCTCGCATCGCGTGTACAGCTAAAAGCTCTAGAAGCGAGTGTCCGCGGGTGGCTGGCTCTAGGAGAGGGCTCGGCTGCTAGTCCTCGTCGAAAAAAAAGGGTCGACAGCGCGATAGGAAAAAAGAAACGAAGGAAGGAAGGAGAGAAAGAGGCCGGAGAAATCGTGGAGCTCACCTCGTTGAAGTCGGCCCTGGCGCCAAAAAATTTCGGGTCGAAGCGCGTGGCCTCGTGCTCCAGCAGCGACGCCGCGGGTGCCGGCGCTGCGCCCTTCGCCCGCTCCTTCTTCTTCGCCCGGGAGCGCGCTATGTGCGCCTCCATCCAGCTCCGTATCTTCGTCCCGAACATTCTCCTCGGCGTTTTATTCTCCGGCCCTCGACTCGCTGTCTACGAAATTTCCCCGACGTCGGGGGCTCCTTTCCTCTTCTCCTCTCTTTTTTTCAGCTGCTCGCTCCGTCGTCGCGCCCTTCCGCCGCTACTTCCCCATTGTCGATGGACGTTTTCTCTCTATACGTAGACAATATCGAAAAGCGCAAGCCATTGCCGGGGGGAGGAGGAGACGGGCGGCGGCTGCGTGCTTCTAGCGTTTTAGGTTTGCGCTTGCCTAGTGACGTGTGTATCTAGTTTTGAAAAGGCGTTTTTACACTGTTTTTTCTGCCGCTCTCTTCCGCCGGGCTATAAGAGTCATGCTTTGCTTTTTGCCCGTGTACGTACGCTTCGAGAGTACTTTCGGAACATTTCCCTTTTTTTTTCTCTTTCTGTTTGCTCTTTATTTTACCCGATGCCTGTCCGTCTTGCTCGGATATCGAGAATATTTTCAGAGTGGAAAGTAGCTTGCGCTATTTTTAGAGCGGCTTGTAAATTAAACCGCGCGAAATTGACTGACGTTATTGCGATATCGCTTTGGTAGCTGTTAATTCTGCTGCAAAAAGTAAGCTATTATTGTTTAGTCTTAAAAAGAAATGAATATTGATTTTAAAGACTATATTTTCGATAGCAAGCAGAATCATCAAAACAATATTTCGGGTACAATTTGAATTTAATTAAAAATTACTTGTTAAATAAACAAAACTCGATTATCAATTTCATTTGCGTTTTAAATTATTATTAATCATGAAAGTAAAATTTCCTTTTTTCAAGATATTCAAATAATAGTCACTTTAATAGCGTCATCATGACTATAAAATATTCGCGTATTTATCAGGGCAACTCACTTCTTTTAAAATATTTTACCTTGAAAATGGGAAATTGGCCGGTACAACGTCTAAAAAGCAATTTAAAACTGATGAATGAAGACGCTAATGCGCAGTCCTGCAGATGTGCCGGAGTCACGTAACAACGTACCGGCGCAAGTATAAATCTTCACGGTTTAGTGCTTAATAATTAGAAGCTCTACACGATGCTTAATTACTTTCACTCGATTTTGCTTTTTCCCTTTGCCCCCTTAATCTCACTTTATACCGCGCAGTAAGCAACACTTACATGTTAATTTTAAGCCCCATCAATCTAAAGGCCATATTTGTTGTTGCTCATTTTTTCCACGCCGTAGAAAAGAAATGTTCCGAGCACTTGGGTTTTTTTTGCGCATGTAAATGACTTATGGTTAAACTATTTTTGAAATACACACATTGAGAATAAATTAATTAGACTATCCTAATAAATATATTATATTCATGCCAATATGTGAAATAAATTTATTAGTAAAAAATAATTAAACTATACTAGGTATTACACCGTTTTTGTAACCAAAGACATTTAAACACAGCTATTGATATGTATATCTATAGGAAAACTAACTTAAGTGTATAGGCTTGAACAGTCGAATAACCGTATTGCATGAGCTAGCACGAAATCGTGAATCGTAGGGCTTCTGAAGCATTAATTTCCGGTTCTAAAGTAAGTACTAACTGCAATTCCATCGTAGACGGCTTTAGATAAAAACACGACTTTCAACTTAAGTAACTGATGCTCACTGAATTTGTTCTGTTTCAACTATTTGGAAATTATTAAATTAATCGTTTTCTAGTAATTAACGTAACAAAAAATTACATTGAAACTGTAAAATAATTAATTACAGCGAATTATTTGTAAGATTTGATAAACAGCCGAGTGATTCATTAGCGACGTCTGACCATAGTCGTGACGTTACTACTTAAAGCTTAAGTAATTTATCAGACTCTGTGTTACAAACGGTATAAATTTTTCAACAGTGCTTAAAAGCTTTGCCATCAAAGTAAATAGATTTTTTACTACTTTAAAGTACAATTTTTTTTTAAATAAATTATTGATGAATACAAAAAGCCTCTGTGATTTTGCAGCTTTTATCGTCGCCGGCTGACCAACAAAACCATTACCAATTCTCCGCGGCGCCGTGAATATTCCCTAATGGTGGTAATTAAAAGGAAAAGCGTCAACGTCAGCGTCACTCCTTCGCCGAGGGAGGGAGCCGAAAAAAAAACAAACAACGGAGTCGTCGAAAAAAAAGGGGGCGGAAAACCCGTCGAATCAAAGAAAAACGCCGGCGTTATTAACAATTTCCATCGAGCCTCCGGTGCCTCCGTACACATAACGCATCCCCCGACCCTCCCCCCCCTTTCCCGTCAATGCCCCGAACTATACAAAACTAGGCAACAAAGAAATTTCCTCCGAGTGTGTGCACGAGAGCGACGTGTAACGCGCGCACAAAAGACGGACGAGGACGTAAATAAAAAAAAAGGACGAGGAGAGCGAGCGAGAGAAAACAGGAGGGTATACGAGGGAGGCTGGGCTCCGCGAGCGAGACGGAGATGATACACACCAGTGGTAGCCGGAGGCAGGCTGAGCCGGGTCCGCGCGCCAAGTCGCTCCGCTCCGTAGTCGCCGGCGCGGCTCCGTCAGTCCGAGCCGCCGGCGCATTGTAGTAGTGGTGTGTGCCCCGCGCCGGCCTCGCTCCGCCGTTGCCCAAAGGCCGCTCCGCTGCTCTCCGCCTGCGAAGTGCGGCGCGCGCAATGCGTCATGAGCCTCGTCGTCTCGTCGCTCTTTCGAACGGCCGCGAGTAAACGGGACCCCCGGGACGATTGATGCGCGGCCCCCGCTTTTCGACGATCGCTCGTTTACTGGCCGCGGACGAATGGATTCCTCGCAGCTCGCCACCGCGAATGGACGGCTGCGGGGGAGGCTGCTTTCTTTCTTTAAGCCTTTTGAGCTTCGAGGATGCAGACTTCTGATTTTATTGTTGTTTTATCGCTTTAGAGATAGCATTTTTTTTTTAATTTTTTATTTTGTTGAAGGTAGGCGAGACTTGAATGAATCTATTTTAAGTGATATGGTAGAATCGTGTTCTTTAAAATTTCACTGATTGTTACTTTCATAAGATGAAAGAGTGAAAACACCTCTCAATTGAAATGAATTTTTTATTCGTAAAAGGTGATTTTTCGTATTTTCGAACTCTTCCACAGTATGAGATTAATGCAAATTCACTATCATAAAAAAATCAAAGATAATAGCCTCCGTGAAGTTAGACTTATTTGCACTGGTTTTCAGTGAAATTTCACTTTTCCCATTTACTCTTATTTGTTCTTGAGAGATTCAAGAAGGGTTGAAATAAAATCGTTTTATGAAGGGATGAAAACCCACTTTAATTCAGAAAAAATTGAAGCTCTCTACCATCGGTTCAGTTTTCACTAGAATCTTTAGGATTTTCATTTTTCAGGATACATAATTTTATCCACATTTTTAAAAATTCAAACTTAAAACCACATTTTACTCCTTTGCAAAGCTAAAAATTTAAATTTACTTTAACTTCGATTTTCTCAATTTTAAAAAAGAAAGTTTCATCATTCTCTTTGCCAAAGCGAAAGGGGAGCGAATGTCTGGAATATGTAAAAATTCCAAGTAAGACACATCTTTAAAGAAAGAGCACTTAGCATAATGCATTTGAAAGTCAGTTGTGACAGTGCAATGAAGAAGGAAGAGACGAACTTTTTTAAAATTTAAGCCCGTTCCTGTCCCCGGGGACTGTAAAATTAAAGTTCGGCATGACTTTTGCCTCGTTAGTATCCGCGGAATTATTTATGGGCTCCGCTGGCTTTCCCGCGCCGCGAATAGGAGGGAAAAAAGAAGTTACTTCCTGCTAGTCGCCGACTATTTTTACCCGCATAATTGCACAGTCAACAAATAATCAAATTCCGATAATGCTTTGCATTTTTAAATCACCCCCTCGAGGCCGACTATAATTAGATCGCTTTTTATCGCTGGAGAGCTACCGGCGCAATTTATTTATCGAAATTGTACGTTATCATTTCATTTTTATACTACGACTGTGTCTTTTAACTTAAATAAATAATGATCGCCGTTCAGTGTATACAATTTAGTGTTTTTTATGTAAGTTTAAAGATTTATTGAATTCGTAAAATTGAAAAAATGCTGCAGTACATTTCAACGCGCTTTCTTTAAAATGAAATTAATTGTGTGCAGTCATTTTCAGTTTTGCAAGTAAATGCAATTTTCACGCTTCAAAAGAGAGATTTATTCAAGTTACTTTTCCCATTGAATATTATTACGCGGCTTGAAGTCGCGAAAATGAAAGTCTGAAATTCAGGAGGGAGAGATACGCGGTCAAGATGGAGGCTTGAGTAAGTACTTACCGAAGGAGAGAGCACACCCTTTCGATCACGGATTTTGATAAGACTCTTAAAGGTGTTAATAGTACTCGAAGATAAAGCCTTGCAGCTTGCAACTTTAATCTAATGAACTTTACTCTTGTTTTTTAAAATAAAATAAATTCAATGCATATTTTACTTTTAACTACGCGGTTTAAACAAAATTATTAAACGCGAAAGCTACGTTGCTCTATGATACTTTAACAAAAGATTGTTATTAGACATTTGACAGGAAGCCAAAGCAAACTTTCATTCGCCGGCAGTAGAAAACACCTCCCAAAGTTCTGGGAAAATTCGCAGCCCAGAGGGAGTACATCCTTACTTAACGAGATTTCCGCCGAATTTGTACTATGCAAATTTGCGCTTGCTCGTTACTCGCTTTGTACACCGGAGCAGCGGCTCCCCATTATATCGCCGGCGCATTCAGCGAAACAAACAGATCCGCCCGAAAAAAAAAATAATAAGGCCTAAGGTACGGTAAGAAAAGTAAAATGAAAAAAGAAGAGGGGGTGAGCGAAGCACCCGGTGGCGCAATTGTTCCTTCGATATTCAATTATAAGTTAGCCGCGGGGACGGCGAAAAAAATCGAAGGTAATAGAGCTTCGAGGGCCATCGATATCTCTTAAAAGCTGCACTTATTATATAAGCCGCGGCATTGTCACCGCGGTTCGTCGACCCTCGGAAGCGGCGAATAATCGAAACTGCGCGAGGCGAGCCTCTCCTCCGCCTCGCGGCGAAAAAAAAGAAAATTTCGATGCATCGCGCCTCTAACGACGGGATAAAAGCCGCCCGACAAACGGCGCGCGTTGTCCTTTAATCAAAATCGCGGGGGAGGCGTATAATCCTTTCTCTCGCGTCTCTTTTTCAGCAGAGGCGACTTTTAACGCGTAGGCGCGGCGATACCCATTCCTACGTTTTTTTTTCACTCTCTTCGGCGTGGAGCCTGTTTCGCGCCGATAATTCGAGCGGCGGAGAAGAAAAAAAAACGGAGGAGAGAGCGAGAAACGTGGAGCGGGCAACAAAATCCTTTAATTAAAATATCATGTGACGGGACAGAATTTAATTCCACGGCCGGGCCGCGTCTAAGGGTGTAACTCAATTATCACTCGTTAGAGAAAAGCGAGCTTACGCTTATCGAGCGATTTCAAAAAAAGTTTTTCACTCGCCGACGAGGTTTGAAATTCGCACGCTGACTCTAATTCAAGGGGAAATGCATGAACACGCGTTCGGATATTTTTGCATTTAAAAAAAAAAACTCTTTTCAATGGTTGAATCACGGATGTAAATCAATATTTTAACATCAAAATATTTGTTGAAGAAATTTGCGTTTATTTTATTTATTTACTTTTATTTATTTATAAACGATATAAATACACGTAGATTTAGTTTTTAATTATGTAAATATAAAGAAATCAAATGAATGTTTGTTTTGTATTTGTTAATAAAACTGACCTATAAATATTTTTACAGTAAAACACTACGTTTGTTTAAATACAAATTTTATACCGTTTTTAAACGGTGGCTGGTGATTACCATTCACAATTCGTGCAATCGCTGTACGCAAATCCTTTTATCCTAGTCTGGAGGTGTACCCGCCCTCCCGCATGTAGCATTGCACTCGTCGAAATTCACATTTGCATGCAAATTTTTACCCTTTTCAATTTTCATCCCAATTCAAATTTCCCTTTTAATTTGAATAAAAAGACGCGCACATTTTCCGCGCGAGCGCACGGATAAATGTATGCCGCCGCGATAAGCGAGCATATTCCAATAAAAAACGCAGCTTCCCTTATAACTATTTTTCACTGCGCTCTCTTTCGCCGACGAGTCGAACGGCGCTTCTTTTTTAATATTCCAAATCGACTCGCCATTCTGAAGCCGGTGCTTTCGCATCCATAAAAAAATCTAATATCGTAAAAAGGCACTTCATCGCATCGCCTCTAAAACGAGCATCACGTGTCAGAAGTCTGCATTTTCGAACAGCGCGCTCATCAAAACCGCATTTTCCGCTTACGCGTCAAAAGTGAAAAAAAAAGCTCGCGTAAACACGCGACCGATCAAACCGCAGTATACTGTGCGTCTCGACAAAAAAAACGTGACACAACAATAAACTGGAAAACTCATTCCATTACCCTGTGCGACAAACATCCGCGAAAATAACCGAGCCGCAAAAGCGCATCGCTCGCTTCCCTGTGATTAAACCGAGTGGGTTTCTCTCTTCCGGCAGGCGCGCGCGCGCGCGGCGAGACGCAGTCCACAGTGTTCCCGCACGCGCACCGGCTAAATTCCGATACTCCGCGGCGATTGATAAAGTGACGACCGCTGCTGTACGTGCACGCGCACACCTAAAGCCGCGGCGACGACGCCGTATACCTTTAATCGAAAGCACGCCGCGCGCGCGACAGAGACGGAGAGGACTCCGGCGTCCGGCGCCTCGTCGTGACCAAAACGTGTCTAACTCTCGACGGGGGATAACGGCTCGATTCGCGCGCTCTTTTCCTCGCGAGGGTGGAAAATCAGCGGCGCCTATTGAGGTTAGTCGGATCGGACGCCTATTCTCTTCTCTCCGCGGATTTTCCCGATCGATCCGCTTTTAATTCCTCGCGGCTGTCCCAAATTCCGCGGAGGATTCTGATGAAACGCCGACGCGATTTTCAGTGCGGTTTTACAGCGATTTACGCGTACCGTGCGCCGCGGCGTGGGCATCCTCTAATCGAAGCCACGCTGCTCCCCGCGCGGCGCTTTTCCCGCAATCCGGTGCGTTTCTACCCCCGGCGAAAAAAAAGAGCCGTCAACGCACGCGGCGCAGCTTCCCCCTCTCGAATCTCAATCTCCCCCTATCCAGAATCTCGTTAATGTAAGAAAAGGTGAGGGGGAGACTGGGATGCACAATTTCAGCAAGTGTGTTTCTTACTCACCGCAAAAGTGCCGCTCGTCCCTGGGCCCTTCGAGCACAGAAAGAGACTGTACACGGCGAGGTACAGAAGAGTTGCGAGGCGCGCGATGCGGCCGGCCGCGCGCGGCGTGTAATCGCGACTGCAAGGATCGACGCGGCGCCTCGTCGGCGGGGGTGTACTGCGAGCTGCCCCCCACCCCGAGGCCGCCCGGCCGGCCTAACCTACCCGCCTCCCCCTGGCTCTCTCTCTCTCTTCCTCTCTCCATCCTTCTCCCCGGCTCTATCCGTCTCTCTCGGCCTCATCAATACCATTACAGGCCGAGTTTCCCGATTACGCCTCGACGAGCGCCGGTCCGCTCTTCCGCGCGCGGGTATGCGTGCAGTCGGAGGAGGGAAATATCTCTCCCCCGCGTGCACTTGCGCAGTGGCTCCGCCGCGCGTCCGCGACAGTGTGGGTGTAGGTGTACACGTCTATATGTTTACACGTATACGTATACGGAGCGGCGCGAGGAAAAGTTCGTTCCCCGCCGCCGCCGAATTGGTTAAGTTTTCGGGGAGAGCGGCCGCGCATCCTGCGCGATTTTTCCTCGTCTATTTCGGCGAGACGCGCGCGACACGTCTGCGGGAGCCTCTATCTCTCTCGCTAGAGCGACGGGGCGGATGAAAAATGCATGGGAGCGTAGTGGCGGCGGGAGGCTTGCCAGCGATTGTCGCGGCGGCTGGTACATACATACGTAGCTTTTTTATTCTGCCCTTTCAGCGGAGCTTCGCCGTTAGCGCGAATTTTTTTTTTTACGGCGAAGACGTGAGGATGCCTCGCGATTTCCGCGGCGCGCTTTTATTTTGCGCGCCGGGGAGGAGTTTATTAGGGACCGGTGGATATACAGTGGCTCGGGCGATTCGCGCACTGCAGCGTGAGAAAACAATGCGGCGATGCGGCGGCTTAGCCGATATTGCCCGCTGGCAAGCGCGGGGTATTAAAACTTTTCCTATAATAATTAGTCGTTTAGGCGGTTAGAGCGGACTGATGTTAACCGTAACACCAATTGTTGGCTAAACTTCGACACTGGATTATATCCGTTCAGTTATTGCTTAATGTCTGTAACGAGGCGGTATTGTGGTACATTGATTTTAATGTAGAAAATTTTTTTATGAAAAATTACGAGAAAAATTTCATTTGACACACTTCAAATGTTTACAAGATATCACCGTAAGTTTTACGGAAAACTAAGATTTTCAACAGATTTTTCGTAAAAATTTTTACGGTCAAATTTTCTTCACGTAATAGTTTGTTAAACTTAACAATATTTAAACTGTTCACTACCCTTGGTTCATATCTGAGGAAATATTAGAGAGGAACAGGGTATGTTCGATGTAACTCAATCAATGTCAATCAATCAATGCGTAAGTGACAGGTTGTCCTTCTGCGGGTTTCCCGTTTCCGTCAATTTTTAACGGAACTCAAACAGCGAAGATTGTATAATCGAGGAAATGCGGACTATTTTGACGTTAGGAGACAAAACGGATCGAAATGTATATCTCGTTTCGCAATTTTGGCATCGGACGCCGAGTTCGCTTTATTTTGGATCGAGAATCATTTCGACTTTAGCTCGAAATTCATCTGCGTTTATCCGAAATTGGCGATCGCAATCAAGATCCGAATTATTTTCGTATTATATTCCGCTGTACCACTGTGTAATCTAATTTCTTTTACAAATTATACTTGCAGAAATTGATTAATTCTGATTGACGGGACATTATTATGACAACTTTTCTACTTAACATCGTAACTTCATATCAAATTAAATAAAAGAGAATAATACTTCCCTATTTAAAAACTTTTATGCGATTATTTTAAAATAAAAATTGTATTCTCAATAATAATTAAATAATAAATTTAAATTTTGCGTATACTACATGTAATATTTCATATCGACTCCGCCAAGTTTCTCTTCATTATTCCGCATACTTATGATCAACCATTAATTTTTGAACAGCCATTAGTAATGTCTACCGGTCAATTTTGCGTTTCAATTAAAATTTCATTCAACCGTTAAAAGCTCATCGGCCCGGCGACACAGCACCCCGTCCGCGCTCGCCCCCTAAAAAAATTCCCCGCGCCGCCGTTTGAAAAGCGCCAAACCCCAAAGTCCACATCCGGAAAAAGTCAAAGTTCCCCGATGCGAACCCTAAATACCGGAACACAAAGAGAGCCGAGCCGAGAGAGCTCGTCAAATATTCATGAAATCCCGGCCGCATCCCCGAGAACGTCCCAATCGCCGGCGTCACATCAAACGCCCTCCGCTCGCTTAACAAAAAAAAAAAGCTGCACGCGACGGAGAGAGAGCGAGAGGGGCCCTCGTTTGTCACGCGGAGTCCACCCTCGCGGCGCGTCAAGTCGCCGGGAATGACTCGCGCGCCGGGGGCAAATGCGCACGCGTTATACCCGCTAGACGCGCGACTATCGACACAAAGTAGCCTGCTACCCGGCGCTCCGGCTCCTTTTAAACGGGCGATTTTTTTCGCCCTCTTTCTCCCTCCGCGGAATCTCGACGAGCGGGCGAGAGAGAGGAATTAGGTGCGAAAATTCCGCGGAGGCGCGGAATCAATGCAATATTCACGGGCGTCGAAGCGCCGGATGTTTTAATGCGGGATGCGGAGGGGACGCCGCGGGAGGGGAGAAGGGAGCGCGGGGGGTGAAGAAGATTCCACGACAGGGGGTGGGGGGTGGTGGAAGGGATGAATGCCGCCTGGCAGCCGCTACCGACGACGACGACGACGCCGCGCTAGGAATGGGAAATGAAAACGGTTTTAGTGATTGGGGCTTATCGGAACGACTGCTTGATTTATATTTCATCGAATTCTTTAGGTTTTATTGTGTATATAGATTTTATTCGACGTTTGCTTATATATAAAAAATATCGGATGGACGAGACGCCGCCGATTTAACATTGTTCAACAGTAACGTTTTATTACTTTTTCAAGTAGGTCTTGCCGACTGTAAATACTGCGATGTATTTGATTTGGGCTTTCATAAAAATGCAGCTATAAAGTAACTGTTTTGTTTTAGGAACCTCTTCCTTATTATATATTTGATTCGCATAACTGTGATATAGTTTTTTATTATTAAAAATAAAAGTAACGTAGAAATTGATTACAAAAACTAGTAGAGTATTATTTATATTACGGTAATAAATTAATTAAAGTTTCTTGTACACATCTTGTGACATTTATAATTAAACATAGCAAAAATCGACACTCGTAGATATATATAATAACTAAATGTAACAAAGTATCTTCGATAACTCGTACAAAAAAACACTATTTCATCCAACATTCTAAACTTAATTAAAATTCTCATAGCTTATAATCATCATTTAAACAATATTCAATAAAAAAAGGCATATAATAATGCAACACATTAATACAATTCTATCATTCACGTTTTACAAAGTTGCTTAAAACAAGCTTTTTATATTAGATAAAAAAATTAAACATACAAGAATATCAATTCTCTTTCAACATCATATCACTTATCAAATAAAGCTCATTCATCTCGTCACACGAGTAACCCTTTCACTCCTTCAAATCCGTAAGCCTCGTCGTCTCCTCCAAAGTTCCTAGATTCGCCCTCATCAGCACCTCGGCGATCACTTTCTCCGCGATGATGCTCTGCTTCCTGGTCGACCTCTTGAGCTTCGCCGCGACGTACGTCCCGAATCTGTCGAAATCTGCATGCTCCACCTCGACCTGGTAAATCTGCACGTGTTGCTGTATCTGCTGCACCGAGTGCGGCGGCGATTGTTGCTGCTGCTGCTGCGCCGGCTGTTGCTGAGCCGCCTGTGCGGGCTGTTGCGCCGCGGCTTGCGTCTGCTGGATCGCAGCTTGGGCCTGCGGGGCCGGTTTCTGCTGGTGCACTTGGGGCAGCAGTTGTTGCACCTGCTGCGGTTGCACCGGCAGCTGTCGTCTGGGTCGCGAGATAGGAGCCAGCGGGGGTGGCTCTTGCAGGCTGATAATGGGCTCCTCGCGATGCAGCGTCGACAGTATCGGCTGGCTGTTCTTCTCGGAGTAGACGTCGTTGATTTCCAGCTGCAGACCCGTGCCCGAGTTATTTGTTACGAGACTCATTACTGGGGAAGCGACTCGGGACGAGGCCGGGGAAGACGCTTCTATCTTTACCTCTGTATGCGCCTGCAAATAAATAATAGACGTTTTATTATCGATTTTACTATAAAAAGAGAAATACAGCATTGTAATTTCTACTTTAATATTTATCTACATTTAGATTGAACTATATTGTGAAGTATAAACACATTAGGATTTAATCTTCGATGTATGCAAGTCTTTATATACAATGAATATTCCTATCTGTTTAAATTTTGCAAATTTATTTGGCTTCAAGTTTAAACGTAAATTTGATTGAATTGCGAATTCGGTTAAAATTAGCATTTGATTCGCTGAATATTTAAAAGTAGTCAAGTCCTCTAGATCTGTATTGATTCTGCTACTTTCACGCCATTTTATTCCGCTGCACTCCCTCGGTTATAACGCAATTAAATCGTGAATTTAAAATCGACCGTATCGAATTCCGATAGTATTTTTCCGCATAATTTTCGCGTCCAGGTAATAAAACAATGTTTTAATGTCGAATTTATATATCCCGGCTTTACCCGCAAGTAATGAAACACAAACTGGGCATGCTAAATAAATTATTGCATTGTGCTCCAGCGATGCAAACTTGAGGCATATTGAATTAACGACCGCGTGAGCAACTTGAATGGGCTCTTATTCACGAAACTTGGAGCGTTATTCACGGAGTTTTAAACTTTATTTTAAACTTTCGCGGGCAATTTCGCCCCCCGGCGGATCCCCAAATTGGCCGCAGTCGCTCGCGACTACTTTTTGGATCTGTTTATTTTGCCCCGAGAGGTTATTAGCGCTGACAGAAGAGATAACGGGTTCGTCCGGTGCATTAGAGAGATTACTGGTATTATGGGGTGTGGTTACTCGGCAGAGGGGTAAAAGACGGCGCACCCGTGCATCGAGTATAGCTACGGATCCCGCGCCGTTTGTGCTGCGGATCCCCTCAGTCGCTTAGATGACTGTTACTTCACTAAGTGATATTAATTTTTCCGAGGGATTTGGTCTACCTTTTTGAAAATATGTTGTACGATCAAATAGATGCCCGAGCGTATACGCGTGTAACAAGAAAATCGATGATGTCTAAAATGAACCTGCGCTTTTTGAAATTTAAATATTTAATGTACCTTGAAATCGATATAGCGATAAAAATAAATTTATAATGCTTGCAGCAAATTGCAATTTGATGCTGGAATTGTTCAAACGGTAAAATTTCGCTCGAAATTTTCGAATGCCTACATTTTTGCATGAATAATGCGCGATACATAAAAGAAAGATATTTTACGGGGTAGCCGTTTTATGACTTTATTTAGTGGCGCGCCCTGGCGCTCTTAGCCAAATAATGCCTCGTTATATTAAATTCCAGCCTTGCTTTATACTATGTGCCGCTTGAAAAATATGGCTTCTTGGAAGATATGGCACTCGTTCAAAGGTAATTGAATATTTTATTTAGAAGAACTCGCCAAATGCGAGCGATGTATGACACAAATGCTTCCGGATAATATTACAGTTTGAAGAGAGCCTTATTAAGTGAAAAAGGTCAGGGGTCGTGCGCTAAACTTGAAAATTATATTTTTTGCGAAATAAAAAGCGCGCACGACTCTCGGGCTTTCTGCAATATATTAAAATTGTATGGCATTGTTGACATCCTTTGAAGAAAGATCCTTCATATTTAAATTTCGTTGGGTTGTATCATTCGTTTTAGTTTTAAAAGTAAAATTGTATTTGAAATTTTCCCCAAGTTACCGTGGAATTATAGTATATTATAGTGAAATTTTAGTAGAATCATTCACATTTATTTTAGGAAAGACAATCAAATAATCAAAATACAAACAGGTATACGTATTTGAACATAAAAGCAAGCTAAGAATAACGTAAACAGTACGTCGAGAGTACACGTGGCTACGAAATATAACCTCCTTAAATGATTCCACTGCTTATGGAAACTTCTGCCAAAAGTTTTGAATCTATGAAACAAAGCATTGAAATATCTACTCACCGTATCCTCCTCCAGAAACTCCATGAGCGACTCGGCGTTGTGATCGTCGATCTTGCCCTCCTCGTCGAAGGACGCGGAGCCCTCGTTCACCCAGTCGTTCATCTCGTCGATGTCGATTTCGGCGTCGGGGTACTCCTGGCCCTCGACGACGAACCTCATCAGATCGTAGTACCACAGCGACGACTCGGGCTTCTTCTTCGCCTTGCCGACCTTCGCCTTCTTCGCCTTCTTGTACTCCCTCCTGAACGCCGTCCTCAGCACGTTGATCTTGCGGATGACGCTGCTCTTGTCGGCCCTGGGGTCGACCTCGCGCATCTTCTCCACCAGCTCCTTGTACGCGCTCTCCTTCACGTTCCTGTTGCGGTAGTCGCGGCAGTTGTACTTCCACAGGCACGGGTACGCCTGGTAGATCTCGATGAACTCGGCGAGGAACTTCTGGTTCTCCTTGGTGCCGTTGGCCTTCATCTCCATCTCCTGCACCTCGTCCGTCATCGACGCGTCCGACATCCTCGTCGATTTGAATTTCCCGCGCGCCGGACTAGCGTCAGGCTAGGTCCGCTCGCGCGGCGCGCTCCGCCCGTGCAAGAGCCTATATAACCTCTCCGCGCTGTATGCGTTACACTTTCACCTCAGTTTCTGCATGGCACTGCCTCCCGCACTCCGGGGGAGGGATCCTCCTCGAGGGAGGCGAGCAGGATTACTCGGGTAATTCCGAACCCTCGGTTCGACATAGGCGCACGCATTTACTCACACTTACTTGGGTAGGTGCGAATGTGCCTCGCTGCTCAACGCATGGGTGGACGCATGGGAGGAGGCGGACGATTGACGACGATATTTAATCGCAATGATGATTACCGTCAATTAGACGGACCGCTGAGTGGCGATCATCTTCCGCGATGATCATTTCGGAGCAGCATCACCTCGGCACGGCAATTCACGCACGCTTGCGCGCTTGGACCTCCTTTTCTAGCACACTTGCAGCCTTACGGACTGTTCACAATGGCACCTCTCGGTTTAATGTCTCTTCACAACTAATGTGTTGCTGAAGATGATTTGTGTGATGAATTCTTATATTTTAATCATTTCATTAACGTGTTTAATTCGTAAACAAAAAAATTTTTCTTTTTTTAATTTATTTACACTCTTTTTTCTTAGTCTTGAATGAAATCTCCTCATTAAGTTATAATTAAAGTATTTAATGAGTTGATTCTATTAAAAAAATTAATTTAAAGTTCTTGTAAATGTAAATTGATGTTTTTATATTTGTTTTTAAAATTGCCGCGCTTAATAAAGCACTTTACCGCGCTTATTTAAAAATGATAAATACTTAAAATTATATAGAAATTACTTTATTATTCTGAACTTTATCTACGCGAATTGTTTTGCATAAAACGAATTCTCGATATGGATAAAAAGTTATTCAGATTTAGTTAGAAAGTAAATCCTTTTCCTTGTTCATCGTAAAATGCGCTATCGGTTTTTACTTTACGTTTGAATCGACTCTTTCGCGTACTACCTGCGAATATGCGCATCTCTGCATATGACGCAAAATTCAATGGATATGAATGGGCCGATTTATAGATTCGCAAGAAGTTGCATTATACCCGAAAATACTGATGTCGCTTCCAGAGGAACTAAAAGATACGCGTTATCGATATCTAAGCTCCTTTCAGGTCGTTGACAGGATAACAAATAAATTCTTAAAAATTTATCATTTTTAAATAATACGAAGGCTTAAAAAAATTTGGAAAATTTCTTTACTACTGGAAAGCGTATCAAAGTCTGGAATTCCAACAAAGCGTTAATTAATGACTTTAAAGTACGTGAAGTGTTGAGTAATAAAACTACGTATGTAGGACACTTTCTTTTACCTTTAAACCGTGTCCTTGATTAAAATGCGTAGGACGAATTGTGTCTCGATCACCGAACATGAATCAACCGCACGCGTGCTTTGTTTTTGTTTTGCTAAGTATCCTCTTTAATTAAACAATGCATTTCATTAGTCACGCGCTGTTGCATCAGAATTGCCAAACTTCTCTCACTCTTTTCTTCAACTGAAATTAAAAGTTGAATTTTATTGCAATGCACGCAATGACTTGAACAAGTTTCAAGTGGATAATTTTCTTTAACAAAAAATAAAATTTATTCAACAAACGATAAGCGCGCACACAACGAAGCAAACGTCAACGTTGGGATGGCGCATAAAAAAAACAAAGTAGATCTTTTATTTACAGTAGCTCGGTCGTTCTGGCTGCGCAGATAATGTGTTTACAAATTCGCTCGGACATAAAAGCTCTATTACCACTTCGTTACGCTCCGCTCTCGCGCGGCGTTGCAGCGCGAGCGACGAATACGGCGGGCTGCGCTCGCATAACCAGCCGCGATATTACGTCAATCAAGCGAGATCGACCGGCCGCGATAATTCGAAAGAATTTCGTGCGATAGCGACGACTAATCTTATAATTACTTGTTTTTTGTTTTCGATAAAGTTTCTTTTAATTAAGTTAATTTTTATTGCGCATTCCGGATGAGATAAAACAAAGTGGAATGAGGATAGGAGCTTAGTGCTTTTCCAGCAGGAAGCGTTCGATCGGCGTTGGATTAACGCCGTTCTCGTAGTCGTACGCGATGACGAAGTTTACCAGATCGTTCATTCGGTTGTGGTTTTTGCCGATTAAAGCGTTAATTTCGTCGATGTTCGACTGGATCATGCTCAGGAGTTTTGACTCGATTGTCTCGAGGATCAGATCCTTGAACAACACGGTGACGGTTTTGATCATGAGGTTGTAAAGGAAGTCCGTGAGGTGACCCTCCAGCTTGATCGTGAGTTTCCTGTAATAAGAGGGTAGAGATATAAAATTCAGGTTTACAGACACTTACCATCCGATTAGAAAGTTGGCTTAGAATTTTTGTTTAGAAAACTTACTTGGTGTCGGTGAATTCCAAGCGGCGCAGTCTGATCTCGTAAGCCTGCAAATTCAAGTCAACTACGACGTGAACCTTCAAGTCCGATAACTGTCCGTGCACGTCACCCTTTCGGTTTACCAGCAGGACCTTCAATAAGTATCTGTAGTCGATCTAATCAAGAAATAATAAAAAATAAGTCATGAACAATTGAAGATAAAAATTCAGTTAAATTCGGATGTTGCATATCTAAAATTTCTTACGGCGACTTCATCCCAGCCAAAGTTCATGTCGAGAGTTAAAACTCTGTTGGTGTATCGAACGCTGCACTTTCCGGCGCGCTTCAGCTGCGATAAATTTTGCATCCATCCGGTGCTGAGCTCCATGAAGATCTGCCGACGGGAATTTTAAAGTTATGCGATATGCAATGCATTTTACCTCGTTAATAATTCAAAATATTTCCAAGAAATTTACGTGCGTAGTCAGGGGCATTTTCATGTCCTCCAGCTTCAGCGGATCCAACTCCGATAGCGCGCTTCGGATGAGGTTTATGTTGCTGTCGATAAGCGGGTTGATGTTCACATCGTAAATGACGTTTCTCGACGATCTAATAAAATTATTTCAAATTTTTTAGTTTCAGAGAGTTGTAATACAAAATTGTCTCTTATCTTGCATAAAAATCTCTTGCTTATTACAAAAAGAGGAAGATATTCGATGTTAAGTAGTACATTTGAGGCGATTTCATTTATTCAAATTTAAACAGATAAAATTAATATTACTTAAGAGATTAAGAGATTAAAATTGAATTAATTAAGAGACAAAAACCTAAAGCCACGATAAATTTGTATACATATAGCCGATAATCAATTGATTCATTGATAAAAGTAATCCACGTTGTTCTGAATTTTTTTAAATCAGATCAGATTAAGATAGAATAACACCTTTGCAAGTAATACATTATGTCCGAATTAATGTTTTTTTCCGCGTTATAAAATTCATTATCCTACTGTCGTGGAAGGTGAGATTTCAGCAATTTTTCTAATTGCTTTGAACATTAAATTTAAATTAAAGTCTTCAACAGCAATTCGCCCTAATTAAACGAATCATGGTGACATTACACAAATAAGCGGAATACAAATTCATTAAAACCAAAGCTCTTCAATGGCCTTGATTCCTATCATTGTCTTTAATCCGTTTCAATTTATTCTCAAAAAACAAAAAAAATAGCTTTGAATATCCAAAATAACAGGGAAATTTTGTTCTCGCCTTATCCTACAATAACAACTTTAACGACAATAGAAAACCACAAAAGCCATCGATTAATTACCCCGCCCCAAATGACACTCGATAATATCGCGATTCCTCGTTATTCCACTAAACGAAGCGTCCGCCACCGAGAATAGCTCCGACCCTTTGGAAAGAAAAGAAAGCCCATCGAGCGCGCACTATTTTTTCTCAAAGCAGGGGGAGACACTTACGTGGGGGCAACTCTTCCGCTAGACTCAGCTTCCGCATGGCCGGCCAGCACCAGCAGCAGTACGACGGCGGCGGCGGCGGCGCCGAGGAGGCACCTCTGCGTGGACATGGCGGTGCTAATTGCTCGTAAGGGACTGGGGCCGCGGACAGCCGGCCAGCTATTTATTCGCCTATCGGGCGCGCGCGGCCGGCTTATCGCATCCCTCCGATATCGATCTTATCCCGAGCGTCGAAAAATCGCGGGTACACGGGCGAAACGCTCGCGGATCACCGCGGCACTTCGCGCTGTGTGGATTACGGGAAATAAAGCGAGCTGACGGGCGGGATTATCGGGCCGATAGCGTGATTGGATTACAATAATTGAATGATGATGCGGGGGATTTGTATAGGAAATTTGAATTCATCGTTTTATCGAGTTTTTTTACGCTTTTTTATATTAACTGCGCTTGTTACGACGCGCTAACTGCACTGGGATCCATATTTCAAATTGAAGTCGAAGAGTATCAAAGGGGGTGTTTCGCAATAATTTCTTTCGAAACATCAACGTAAATGGCAATATAGCAGGGGTGGAATTAAATAAAATAGGTGATGTAATAAGCACGATATACCTATAAATTAAAAAAAAATTTTCCTTGTATACATGCATCATTTTGTATTTCGATTGTTTGTCTTCTATTATTTTAACGAGCTACAGCTGTACTTGAATCTACAACTATTTTATCGCCGATGGAAGTGGACTAAGATAAACCTCAAATCTTTTAAATCAGACTGTATTGCCCTTGTGCTATTGAACGATAACAAACTTCCAATAGTCAAACTTCTTGAACAATTCGAGTATATAGGTCTTTACATTATTTCGAACAATAGAAACTACTAAGCTACTAAGAAATTAAAAATTAGTATTTATTTAAAATTTACTGCAAAAACATTAAATAGAACAAAAAAAAGTCCTTGAAAACAAAGGTAAACCGATCGTTCGCCGTTCCCAAATCGCCTCACGTAAATTCGTTTTTATCGCAATCTCGCGTGCGATCGACGCTTGGATCGCCCCGCTCCATACGCCACCCCGTAAACAAACACCTGCGGCCGACACTCCGCGTCGTCCCTCTTTTATTTTTGCGTCCAAACCGCGCACAAAGCATCGCGCGCCCCGGGAAAAAAAGGAAAGATCTTACGAGCCGGTGCGTACGGCTAATGCACGCGTGCGAAACGCGCCGACCCCTGCGGGCGCTCGCGCGGAGAGACGCGCTTCGCACCTCCGCGGGGCGCGCGGGAGTCTGCGTGTCCTCGGGGGCACCTTTTGTGTCTGCGCGACTTTTTTTTTTTTTGCTCGCCGCACTTTTTCGCGCGAACTGATCTTTGTCGCGGGTTTATGGAGTGTGAATCGCACGCGCGCAGGAAATTGACGCTTAATTGATCGGCGAGATGCAATTGGAGCGAGCTGGGAGTGGCGTTGAAGGTTAGACTAGAGTGGAATAGAATAGTCATTTGTTGTAAATAATAAGGTTGATAAAATCGGTAAAAACATATTTATCTTGCTACTGTAACAATTTAATTCGCTTTTGTAAAACTTTGATATAAATCGTTTTAATTAACTACAAATTTATCTGAAATATCATAGTTGGTATTAGATTTATTAAAAATTACTAGATTATATATCTATCTATTGACGTTAAACATAAAATTAGTTAAACAGAAGATTGGCTATACTTATAAGGTTTTTTCACGAAGCAACTTTTTTATCGATGTGGCTGGTTACCGAGTATTTTTAATTATCGAGGAGATTGAAGATGATATATCGTTTTATTTAAGTAATAAGTTCATAGGTTTATGATAATCATTTATCATTGATCTAAAATTAAGGAATGTGAGGAAATTATTTTTACAACAACAATTTTGCACTCGATAGACTAAGGTATCGTTCATCAATATATATTTTAAGATTTCTCTTTAATAAAATTAATTCATAATTATTTTTTTAATACGCTTATGAAATTTCCGCAACCGTTGCTCCATCAGAATTTGAGAAGTCAGTTGTACTTTGTCGAGAAAATTTTACAATTTAATTCTCAAAAACATAGTGTTTGATTGGATAGAAAAAGGTGTACAGTGGACTGGAGAAACCCAAGGTCAACAAATCACTATTCCGTTCGACGTGAGGATTCCTGGCCGAGCCCTCAAAACGATAAGCAAACAATTTTTCTCGAACTCGCTAGAGTAACTTTGTGTAAAAAGCTATGAATAATTCAGGCGTTGCTGAATTTCTTAATTTATGCTCAAGTTCTGATTCGAGTGCTACTTAAATCATGGGTGTTTTTCAAATGTTAATTCAATACACATTTTGGATACGATGACGAAGCTTAAAATAGATAAATTTAATTAAATCTGTGAAAGGCTAAGTTCAAGTTCATAATTGTAGAAATTAAGTAATTCAAATGAGTATACTCTATAGTAAAGAGTAAACATTTTTGAATCATTTTTGAAATTATTTTTACAACTAAAAATATGAGAAAAATCGTTTAAAAAATCGTTAAAGAAAATTACCAAATTTTACCAGGATACATGAAAGATTAAATTCGCAAATCTTTCTGGTATATTTACTTCCAATTGCTATAATGAAAGCTTTAGATCAACATTGTTTATTAAACATACTTCATTAATCGAAATATTATCTAAAAAATTTATCAATCGAAGCGCTTCGTATTGTTCCTTATCTCGATGAATTTAATAAGGTTACTTCAGATAACGACTAATAAGTCACAAATAGCTTATGCGCCACGAATAAGCGTAATAAATAAACCACATATTCGTTGCTTTCAATGCTCGTGATTTAATTAATTGCTCGACCGTGCCTCGCGCGCAGAACCGCCGCTCGTCCCGACAATAACGTATCGGAAATAAGTCAGCGGCAGACGCAACACTTTGTCTTTTTGTACTCATCTTATCGCGGCGCGCGATAAATGCAAAGATCTAATTAATTAAACGTCGCTAATTTTCAGAAAAATGTTACATTTTTGCGATAACGCACGGAGCGTGCAATCGCGTCGTGATATGTGAAAACTGTTGCCCAACACGAAACGGAGTTTACAAGTGGACTGGAAAATCTCTAATGGTCACCGTAAAGGCCGGCTCGATCGCTATTTAGTAATTACGTTTCTACTCATGCGCTCCAAATAAAGCAGCGGTATGAATCGAACTGCTTACGTTTTTAACTGTGGCAGTTAAAAGGAAAGAGTATAAAATTTTCGAAGTTATAGTTCTAATAACGTAAAACGCGGTAATAATTTGAAAGTTTTTTTTCTAAAATTACACTGCATTTAAATTAGTAAAATTGAAAGTTTGTTGCAAGGTACTTAATTTGAAATTATTTTCCATAATCGTACGAGAAAATATATCATTATCGCACTCCGTATTTTTCACCGTAGACGTCGAACTTTTATTCTTATCGTATCTTCGTACACGATGCTTGGCAGTAAAACAAAAGGATAAAAATGGAATTTATTACGAAGCGTAAATTCAAAGTCTAAAAACGCAAAATTATTTTATAATAACAATATGAATAAGTATTCTCTATATAAATAATTATTTAAAAAATACATGAAATTAGCTTTCGAGAATCGTCAACTTCACAATACCAGCTGTTCTCTCGTCTCAATTAAAAATTCCCACTCCCACGTCGGCCTTCTCCTCGGAGAGATAAAAACACATTGCCCAACATCGTACGATCTTCTCGAAAAAAAGACCCGCTGCACACTTACACACACGGTACCTACTTTATGTATCTGTGTCCCAGAGGAAAAAGGGGGCTCGACCTCCCATCGGTGTCGCTGGCCGGCGACGGCCGTGAGCCGGTCAGCCGCGCCATGGAATCCGGGATTCCCCTCTACTCCGCGAGAGCGAAAAATAAAAATCGAAAGCGAGAGACGAGCCCCCCAACGCGGCTGTTTACGTCGTCGCAGCCGAGCTCCCGTGTATATACGCATGGCGCGGTATTATCGCCGACGCGCAATTTGTTTTTTTCACAGATCTACGTGCCGGATGCCGCGCGTGCTAGAGACCGCCCTGTCTTTTCCTGTTTTGAGAATGTTTTATGTGTTTTTAACGATCGAATGATTTTTTTTAACGAGAGGCTGTGGATGATCTTTTCTGGTGTGTCGGTGTTACGTAAGCATTGAAAAATACGCGATTTTAGGTGAAATTTATTGTAGGAAGTTCATTTTAGAGATGAAAGTTTTATAAGTATCGATGCATTTAAATGGGGGGATATCTTGAGGGTCGATAATAAATTTTGTATTGTATAAGTAGTTTGCAAAGATTAACATAATGAATAAATAATAAATGGAAAAATAAAGGACAGTGTAAAAACTATATTGACTAAATAATACAGAAGCTATATAAAATTTCACGTATATCTTCATATTTCGTGAGTGCAACGTTTAATTAACGAATATGATGATATTGCAAAATGTAGTAAATTAATTAAATATTACGTATTTAATAAACAAATTTAAATATCCTTTAACGTTTTTTCGTTTACAGAGCAAAACGAATCACTCGCCCCACTAATTACCATAATTCTAACCCCGCCACCCTAAAGTCTGAACCTTACACTTAAACAATTTACGTATACCTTATCTTTTAAAAAGTAACACCTAACACCCGCCTTAAAACTTTCCACCCCTGCCCCGCGTCTTCCATTAATCATTCCGGGCAATATTCCAGCCGATAAAAAGCTCCGCGTCGTGACGCGAATTTCGCAAGGCGGCGTCATCTCCGCACACCGCGCGGGCGCATCCCACCCGAAAAAAAAAGGAGCACGGGAGGTCGTCCGACTATGCACACACACGCACACGTGGCTAGGCTCGGCAGCAAAGTGTGTCGCCTTATACAGTGTCCCCCCTCACTTTTATTTAGCGGTCGCGCGATCTCCCGCTCTTTTCGACGGGCGCGCACGCTTTTATCGGAGATCGCGCGATCGCGCGCGCCTCGGGTGCCGACGAATCAGGCGGCCAGACTTTCGCCTCGCGCGAGCCTCACTTGCCGTCTCGCTCGCGCCGGGCGCCCCGCTTTTTTTTTCTCCTCTTTCTCCACCGTAGACGCGATTTCGAGAGGAACGGGTTCACCTGTGCGCGCGCGCTGAAGCGACGGTGAGTCTATTTTTCTTTTTGGTACTCCGGCGAGCTTCGATTTTTAGCTATTAAGGGGACAGAGGCGATTTAATGGGCGCTTGATGGAGGGCTGCACGCCCCGGAGGTGGGAAGCGTGAAATTGCTTTTGTTTCGTTGCTGCCGGGGCGAAGTGATTTTCATGTTGTACCTGGGGTGCGGTGTACGTAGGAGCGATTGCCCACGGCTTGACGGCGTAGTTTGCGCGGCAACTTCGTCCTTTGAGCAAATTTGTACGGGAATTATTATTTTGATTTGACGAAGTAAAGCGTTTGAAGCTCTTATTCAGGAAAAGCTGTTGAGAAAAAAAAAACAATTTAACCGGAAAAAAACTGTTTGTTGATTAATTGAAGGAAATTTCATTTAAATGATAATGTATAGCATCGAAAAACTAAAAACTAAACACTTCTAAACGAATATTGTACTCAGGGAAATAAGGTGCGATTATCTAATTATCCAAATTACTCGCAATCAAAATAAATTACTTGAAAATAAGCTGTAACTTAAGCGCATTTGAGATTAAGATTTTTTCCCATTCATTTACAGACGCGTTGTAAGCTTACAACATTCGCTAAGAGGAAAAAAACACGCAAAAATAAGCGTAAAAAGTAAATAAAATGTGAATGGATGAATGGAAGCTTGAAAAAGTGCACGAGGTATATACAGACGGAAAAAGCTTTCACGACTGTGGAACGCGGCCGCCTTTTTTTTACGCGCACGCACGCGAAGGCAAATTTACGTAAGGTGCATTTTTACGCTCGGCGGCGAATGGGAGTTTTTTGCGCGGTTTTACCTGCACTTCGCAGCTGCGCTACCGGTTTTTTTCGTTGTTTGTTTGTCGAATTTTTGGCTCGTTTGCCTTCGATGGAGGCGATGTTCCGGCACTTTGCGCAATTCGCCTCTGAATGCCGCTCCTTTGTTGTAGAGCCTGAAAAAAACTCGCGAATTGTATTTATTTTTTCCCCCGCGAAACGAATAAAACGCCCAATCGCTCCCTAGATGAAATCGGATAAAAGTCAATAATAAATCAAGTACCTATATTGTTGGCTTTGAGAGTGCTTATAGTTTAATAATTCGAATTTTGACATATTTAATCGGGAATTAAGTGCAAACTTTATTTTATACATGTTTAATTAAATATAAACAAGGCGATAATTTAGAATAAAAGGCATTAAAGAGCTTGATTATTTACCGTTATTCTATTTGTAAAACAGTTTTCTATATACTCGCATTTCCTTTTGGCAGCGGCTTTTGCCTGGCGATGAGTCGAAATCGTTGCTAAATATATTATTTCCCGCCGGCTTTTTAAAGAGGAATATTTTAAAAAATTCATTACGTAAAATTTCTCGAAGAAAATTTATATTTACGAATGTGCGTGCAGGTATTGGAACAAATATTTCAACGTCGCGTTTCAAGTAACAACGCTATATATACAGGAACGTGTAATTTTAAAAAACCGCTTCCTAGCTGCCAAGTCACTCAATATCTTTCCAAATCGAGCAAACACCGCTGTCTTCGGTTAAATTAAAAAAAACTGAAATCAGCATCGTGCAAAATTCAACGAAAACAACAACAACGTCAGTTAATTGAAGTACCCCCGCAATTTCGGAAAACCAAATAAGCCTAAATATCGGTAAAGTGCAATCACTCGTCAATGCTTCCATCGCCATAAATCACCGTCGAGATAACCATCGCCTCGTTGCATAAAAACGCCGCCTCCCTCACACCCACATCCGCGCACTGCAGCCCTCGAAACAAACGACACGGCGCTCCTCTCGCCCCCCGTGAAAAATCGCGTCTCCCCGACGCGCGGCGTCGATAAGGAGAAAAAAAAAATCCTCCTCGCCGCGGGAAAAATCATCCATCAGCCCTTCGACGCGGCTCTCTCTCTCTTCCCCGCCGGTGCTTTTTTCTCGTCTCGCGGCGACCGCGGCCAAGCGAGCAAAGCGCTGCCAAAAAGGCGGGGGGAAAAGCGGGGACCTTGAAAAAGCGAGAGAGCCCCCCGCGGCGCGTCGCGTTACGCGATCGTTACACCGGGCGCACGCGACGGTCCACGCGGATAGTGGGAGAGGGCGAATTTTATTATACGCGGCGACGAAAGGCGCGTAACGTGCGGAGAGACCGGCAGTCGCGGACGGGAGAGGCCAGGCGAAAGTGTACGCGCGGAGCTGCGAGTGTCGTTAAACTCTTTCGCTTGACCGTTTGAACTTTTAGCGCGGGGCTCGTTCTTTCCGGGTTCTGCAAGAGTGCATATACTTTACTGCTGGTTCTAGTGATGAGATGGAGCTGTGAGTATGAACGGCATTTTGTGCAAATTAAATTTTCCCGCCTTTTCGCCAAGATCAAAGCTTTCGAATCGTTTTTAAAAATATATTTTTTCGTTGTTTTTTTTTTAATTTTTTTTAATAAAGTCAAGTGATAAAGAATCATTCAAAAGTTTACAAAGTTTACAGAAAGTGCAGTTATGTTCCTTTACCGCAAAACTTCAGATTTGCATCCTTTACCTGCCTTCTTATAGTTTCAAAACTCGAATTAATTAATTTCGCGCGTTAATTTAAGTGGAAGAAAAAGTATAAACTAAACTAAACTAACTTTAAAATTAGTATGTATGTACAAATATCATCTTTTCAAAAAGTATAAGTTTCCCAATTTTTTATATAAATTTTTTTAAATTCATTCACAAATTTCAATTTTTAAATTTGTTCGTAAACATCCTCACCGTAAAGAGAAATCGTTTCGCAATTTTTTTTACAAATTAAATGAAAATTAGTCGCGGATCTTTTAACGCGCACGTGCACGGGTGCACAGTAGTTACGTCAACGTGGGATTCATTGGGTTATTCAACTGCTTGGAAAGTAAACGCGCGGCTCCTCGTGTTGTTACCTTACTCGGATCTCTCTGTTTGCTCAACCCCGCACTCCTCTATTTTTTTGCGCGCGAGCACCAAAGTTTTTAATCTCTGGGTTTCTCTCGGATCTCACCTGATTTTACCTTTTGGCCTCCTCGAGTCTATCGAGTTACGCCGCGTTTTAATCTTCCTCTTCGATCGGCGTACAAAGTACCTACGTACGCGTTTGCTCTACGATTAGTAGCGTCAACATCTGATTGATCGAGAGAGCTGGGTTTTCCTTTCTTATCGGCGGATTTATCGTGTTGTTTGAACTATTACTTCATCCCGCTTTATTAATAAAATATGATCCGAACGAGCAAACACTTGACTAGCACAGTTTGAACAAACAAGCAATTACACTTGCTCGTTGCCGCGCATTCAAATTTGTTGTTCGGATTATAGCGATATTAATGTTGAGACGCGTGAGTCATGCCCGCGGCGTAAAACGAAGTGTCCGTCGGCGCATGAGGAAAACAAGCGGCGCGTGTAACAACAACGGAATTTCGTATACCTATGAAGAAAGTGCAACGGGCATTTTTTAATTGAAAACATCGCAAAATATTATTGCCGACTTATTTTGAAATTCCGCTTGATAGTGGCTCGCGCATTTATATTCGTATCACCGCACTTGCGCGATAGTGGTTATAAAAGCTCACTTTATCTAACAACTACTGTTAAAGATACTACAATCTACGATTCGCTGTACACTTTCATTTAAATCGCTAGTCTTATGAATTAAATATTTAAAGCACTGTTAATTAATTGGGCATAAATTGACAAAAACCAACTTAATTAGCAAATAACTATGCAATTTTTTGTTTACTGTTTACTCAGTTACACAATCGCGTATAAATAAAGCACTCGAGTTGATCAGCACCAAAATCGTCGATCTTATCTCAGCGATTGTCTCGCTCTGAACTTTTTTTAAAGACTGCGTGCACTCATCGTATAGCGCGTCGACTCATCGCGACGCTGTGAATAAAAAACACTAGGAAGTCCAAAGTCTGCGGCCGGCGTGCGGTTCAGCCAGCGCACATGTTCGCTTCACGTGGGAACGCAGCGTCGTTATTCGCTCCTGTGCATTACTCACACGCGAACAAAATCTACGCTGCTGTATACCGGCAAATTTTGGTAGAATGCGTAAACACATTTACGTAAAAATTATTCATGTATTTACGAAAATTAATGTCTCAATTACAATGTAATGCAGTAAACTTTATTTGCGTAAGGGGAAAATGAAAATTGTATAAACAAGTGTTGAGTATCACTTATCTAAACATTAAAATCGAAAAAATATTCTTGAATGCACAGATTTTATTGAATTGTTGGGCTGCAAAATGTGGCAGTGAATTACCATTTACTTCCTTTGAATACCTTCAGAGTTTAACTTCGTATACGTTATCCATAAAGTTGCAATACCAGGATGTTGAAAATGAAAAAAGAAAATAAAATATTCTGAGTGCAAGTAATGCACAGATCAGCGATTATTAATATTAGCCTTTGGAGCGTCTGCGACTTACGTTGAGTCACCGTATCGCGTCGATTCTTCAAACCAAAATCATCGGAATCCCCCAGCCTCATTTGACTTTTCCAATACTGCGTGTTTTTCCACGTGCGCCTACTTTTTGTTTAAATCGATAATCGATTAGCGCGATAACCGACGCATTCCGGCGAACTGGCCCAATTATTTTGACGATTACTTGTATCCGGAGGAGGTGGGGGAGTCTGAGTGCCTTTTAATTATCGGTTTAACTGCTTAAAGTCCAGAGGTCTGGGTATAAGTCTCGGGATACGGCGACAAAGGCGAATCAGCGGAGGAATTGTAATTTCGATTAGATTGGCCGGTGAATCAGTGGGTACGCGCGCTTTTCTACTTTATAGCGTAGCGACGCTACAATGCACTCGAATCGGAGGCGGAGGTAATGACTTGTCCGATTCGCCGTAGAAGGAGAGCTCGCCGGCGAATTCCGCGGTGCTCCGCCGTATGTACAAAGAAGCGGCGCGCGTTTAAGCGCTTTATACTCGGTCGCTTCAAGGTCGCTCGCTTGATACCGCCGATTTCTCGCCGGCGGTTTTCACCTCGCCGTGCCGCTCTTTTTTCCTTTATAACGATGTAACGATGAAAAAGAAATATGAAATTCGCGCAATTGCGCTTAAGTATACGGTACGTGCATGCTACTCCACATTATTATCCTGGAATATTCAGTGTTTTCTTTCCATTTTGAATGTACTTACGCGCGAAAATTGTTACGACATCGCGCAGCCGCTAAGTAAGTTGAACAAGCACTGGTTGTCTCGCATAATTAAAGTAAAAAACGAAATCGTGTGCGTGTGATAATTATTGACGCACATTGTTATCACTAAGTTTTTATTTGCATAATATTTCACGTCTCTCGGTTTCTAAGTAGTAATCTGCTTCTCTCTCGAAGCTTCCTTCATCCAATTTAGTTCGGCTACCCTTTCATGACGGGATGGCTCTCCTTTCCTTTTTCGCTCTTACGAAATCTTCGCACCCGATCTATATATAAGCCTCCGCGCTTTCAGTTTCTTCTGCATCCGAAACTCTTCTTTTTTCCCTCCCGTATCCAATATCCATATCTCAGCTCGCAAGTACGCACATCTGCTGCGATGAATTAATTTTCTTTTAGGCCTGCTCTTAAAAACTTTCGTTTTTATTAAGAAAAATGAAATAGTAAAAATTTAATTGTACCCTTAAAAACTTGTAATCATCAACAATTAAAATATTTTCTAATCAAATAAAAAATGTACGCGGCAACAAACAAATTATCCTAATCATCGCTCGTATATCTATATAAAAAAGAAAAAAAAATAGTCACGTGCTCCAAAGTCAACGAACACAGCGGGCCAGCAGCGTTTTTCAATCAGCACCCGCATCGAATCTCGCGACAGCGCCGCGCAATAATTTCTCAGCGTCGTAAACAAGCCACGGCTGTTGTTTTATATACCCTTTTTTTTTGCACGCGGACGCTGCCAAACAGACGAGACACCCCGCAGCGACATTGTTATTATCGTTGTTCGCGACGCCCAAGTTACATCCACGGCGGCGCGCACAGTGCATCGCATTGTCCCGCGAGACAAAAACGCAGGGAAGTCGCGTCTTATTTTCTTGCTTTTTTTTTATACAGCGAATCGAAAATTCGCAAACGCGAGGCAGGCTTATCGTCCCTGCTTTCGTGCGGACGTCGGCTTGCGTGGGGCAAATTGCAGAGTCCGCTTAATTAAGCGATTTATTTCATTTTTGTTTTAAGTATATAGTTTGCGCAAGAACTGCGTGGGTGGAAAAAAGGAAGTTGTTGGATCACTTGGGTGTGTTTTAGGTTTTTAACTGTTTTTTTTACTTTATGTGATAAAAGCCGGCGGCGTAATTAATTTGCTGCCCGTTGCATAATGACTTAATGTCATACAGCTCACGCTGAACATGGATAGTTATTTACTCTTATTAAGTCCGCGTTCAATTACTAGCAGCATGTAAATTAATTAAATTTTAACAAACAGTTTACTGAAAAAATTTTTTAGTTTTATAAACGATTCGACTATAATTCGGTACTTGGTACGAAGATTATCCTACATATTTTTTGTTTGCATTAGATTAACAGATAATTTATTCAACTAGAGTAATTATTACCTAATCGAATTGCACACGTACCGTTTCTATTTGCATGAATTAATCACTCGCTTTAAATGATTTTGTTTTCAAATACATTTCACTGTACACGTGGCTTTCATTCATCATAGGTTTGGAAACTTTTCAAAACGATGCTCAGAACAATGTTATGCGGGGCTATTAATACCGCGGTATTGTTTTTACCTTTTTGACACCCTCCCGGTGGTTTCACACATTATTTTTTTTTCCTAAGCTTTCAGAAAACATTCCGAAAAAAAAACATTCGTTGGCGCGAATGCCAATAAATTTTTTGATCTACAACTTTAATTTAAAAATCAATTAGCGTAGCTATAAGGAAGTTTAACTTTTTTGAGAAAACAGATTAAAATTTACGTAGATTAAATAAAATGTTTGAAATTATGTATACATAAAATTTTTTAAAGAAAATTATGCCAGTGAAAGTATTTACAGTTTAAACATTTTTTAATTACTACTATTACTAGTATGTCGCGTTCAGCACTTTTAATTATTTCACGACTTACATAATCTGTTTATGATAAAAAAAATCACTACGATATTTTACGAGTAACGCAATGAAGTGTAATATTCCTGTTTTGCTTAGATTTCATTTCATTTCCTTTAAAAGTCTTTATTTTTTAAATCGTTATCTAAATTATAAAATCGAAACTAAAATTAAATTGGACTTGTTTTGAATGTAAAAGTCTATGATCTCGAAATTTGACGAATTCTACTTTTACGAATGACAAGTCTTTTGGCATGATAGACCATGTAAAAGTATAGCTATGTTAAAAACGAAGTTTTTTTCCTTAGTGCAATAAATATCTCACTAAAAGATGTACATTAAACTTGACATTCAAATATGTACAGTTGCATATTATGATATACAGCAGGCGCGATGACTTTAAAAAAATTGATTTTTATTATACTATTAATTCTCTCAGAAAAATTGCAATTCTCCTAAGCAATTATTTGCACGTCATCTCGTAAAAAAAATCTCGTTAACTATTCCTCAAAAAAACAATTAACCTCTCGAATCGTTGCAAAAAGCAAACATCGATTGTTTACAAACTCCTTCAACATTCCGCAAAATACCGAATCTTAAATTTCAACACCCAAAGATAAAGCTTCCCCGCCTTGATCTAGAAAACCCCAATAACAATCCACTCGCACCCAACCGCCCGTAAAAACAAACCCTCCATTCATAATTAAACCGATAAACACCCGGGGAAAATAGCGTACATCGCCAGCCCGACAAAACCAATCTCGCACCTCTCGAAGTCTCGCTAAACCGGAACCTCGCGATTTTTCCTCGCGCACCTTGGCAGCCGCCGCGGCGTGACGTCAGCTGGCGCGCGCGTAAACACGCGAGCTCATTGACAGCGTATAATACGCGCGCGGCCGCCGCGCGGCTCCTCAGTGACGAGCGAGAGCCCGGGGCCGGTGCAGTCCTCCCCCACCCGGCGCGAAATCCGATTTAGCGCGCGTATACAGCGCGGCGATCCGCCGCCTCCTCCCACGCCTATCGTCCGATTTTGGCGGCATATTGTGCGATCGGGATAGGATCTCGCCCGGTATGCAGCACACCTGTTCCCCGGATTTTAAGTAAAAGTTTGACAAAGTGAGTGAAGTTGATCTTTTTGTCGGTGTACTTGCTTAAAAGTGCATGAGACACTAAAGAATGGAACTAGTGGTATAGACGTGGTCATTCGGAAAAAGTAAGCCAGTGGAGTGATAGTACGGTGACACGCGGTTACAGAGTGCATAGGTATGTAAGTTGCGCGCAGGTAGTGTTTTAAAAGCGCGGCGACCAGTTCTTACTGGTTTGATTGTTCGGAGCGAGGCAGCAATTTGACGGCGGGGATATACAATTGAGGCGGCGTTAAATTTTTCGTGAAATTGGGGAGAGAGAGAAAAAAAGGAAGTGATCGAAGCCGAGCGGCGCGCTATTTATGGAACTTTTTAGACCTTGAAGAAAAGCAGACGGAAAATTGGCTTATTACTCGGCGAGGCACCGTTTCTTCGTGACCTCGAAAATTGTCGCTCGAACGGGTATATCCCAGAAATGGCGTAAAAATTTTACTGCCGATCGCACGTATTGTAACAACGCGGAGCTCGAGGAATAACGATCAAACAACTTTTTGTTTCGAGCAAGTGTATCGTACGGTTCGAAGTATAAAATTGTTTATCGCTGCAATAATTGCGAGTGGAAGTTTAGCAATTAGAAATTAATTTATAGCCTCTTTCTTTTTCAACTTTTTATACCGGAAAGGTTTCTTTTCAATTTTTAATTGCGAAAGGTCTCCTTTTTAATTCTTTATTCTGGAAAGGTTCTCGTGTCGCCAATAAAGCGCGTACAAAGTGCTCCCTGTACTTTATCCTCTTATCGCTGTACTGTCAATGTACTGTTTATGTAATAGGTGAATCACTTTAGCGGTTTCAATCAGTCTGGAACTTAGCATCAAATGCATCATTTCCATAGTTTCGCACCGTGCATCTTTTAAATTTTCATTATCAACTCCGCGAGCTATTTTCTGCTCTTATGCATTATTTAGATGTAACGGATGATTGAAAATTTTTTGCTGATGCACTTCTGGAGGAATAGTTACGTACACTATCAGCTGCTTAATTCGCGTTACACAACCTCTTTGATCTTTCAAATTTTTGCAAATAATAAACTATTATATAATGTTTATTTGCCACTTGATTTGTTTAATATCTCTTGGAAATAAGTACATTTTTTTGCAAACGCGCTAAAATTATTTCCTGCCTTATTGTTAATTCAGTGCATGGGCATAACAAAGAAAATTTTCAATGCCACTTCGATGGCTGGAATATTTAAGTGAGTTCTTTTACAGAATGAAAAGTCAGTGATATCATTGTAAAAAAGCTACTTATTGTATAATCTATACAAAAGATCTTGGTAAAAACATGGAAATAAACTAATAGCACGGTTTAAGACTTTCCTGCGGATATAAATGTAGAAACCAATATGTCGCGATTTAAGGCTTTCCTATTGTAGACTGTATGTTGATTTCAAAGCCATTGATTTTAGGCGTCGCTCGGTTGTAAGCAGTATTAGCATGTTTTTTACTTTACTGGTTTCGCGACTGAATAATTTAGAATCCCACCACGAAATGTAAATTTCAAGGTCAAATAGCAAACTTCCTATTACGCTAAATAAATTTTTTCGCGTTCATTAATATTATCCACGACAGAAACCGTAAAACCGTAGTAGAAACATAAATTCGATGAAAGGAATTTCTTTCTGTAAAAATGAGATGATTAATACAGTACTGAATTTCCACTAAAACCCGTGTCACCTACCGATCATAAACTCCTCAATTTACTAATTTTCTTTATCTATATATAAAACTATTTAAAAACGAATGAGAAAGACGTAATACACCGCCGTCAATCTCACAGATACCCCGCAGCATTAATTTAGATAAAACACACAATATCTTTCAAAATCCGAATAATCCGACGTCACAGCGCCGAAACCGATCTACCAAAGACGTCAGCGCAATTCCTATATAGGTATTTCCCAATCCCGCCGGTCAGTTATCGCGACCGCTCCAAAAAAAAAGCGGAGCGCCGACTCCGCAAGACGATCGCCACGAGCGCAAACAATGCGGCCCGATCGAACGAGCCCGAGACACGCGTTCGATAAATTTTGCGCCTGGGTACAGTAGGCGAAGAATCTCCGAAAAAAAAGTCGCGACAGCATAAGTAGATAAAACCGTACAAGCCGTCCGACAGCCGATAATGAGCCTAATAACACTTTGCGCTGCTATACCTATATATACGCCGCTCGGAGCGAGCGGCCGGGTGGGAGAGAGAGAGAGGGAGAACACGCGCAGCTGGCAGTAGTATAGTTCCCTCACTCCTCCGGTTGCGCGAGAAAAAGGAGTCAGTCGCGGTTTTGCGTCCGAGCCGAGTATTCGAGCAGCGCGAGGTAAAGTGCCTCTTGAGTGTGTGTGTGTCCGCGCGCGCAGGACGTAGTGCCTATACGGGCGTCCGGACGTCGGTCCTTCCGCGACGTCGCCTCGCGTAGGTGTTCTCGTAGCTTCTCCGGCGGTCTATCGATCGCTCGGCGCCTATATATATCCGTCGGTCCTCCTGAAAGATCGCCGCGGCATTGGCGAGTGTCCGATCGGTCCGACTACGTCGGAGTGCGACGGCGAAAGGACTCGGGTTTCTTTGTACTGCTCCTGTCGGAGGTGCCCGGGGCGTCCTAACCTGTTTGACGGTTTAAAGGGCCGACTTGCGCGCCGAGGATGACTCACGGCTTCTCGCAAGGCTCGCGCGAGTGAGCAATCGATAACGGGACGACTGCGTTGCTCGTATAGGTACTTCACTGCTCCTTTCTACTTTTTTTTCAAACCGTTGTGGTTTTTTTCATTCGCCGTGACATGACAGGTGATGCGGGTGTCGTAAGAGCCGAGCGATTTTTCGAGACACTCGCGGAGTCGCGTTGTAGCGTGTAGCGAATGATTGCAGTTGATGAGTGATTTTCTTCAGTGGTTTTTTGCTTTGCAACGATGAGTAATGTTTTGTGTTTTGTGATTTTTCAGGATAGAGTAGGGAGAGAAGTTGATAGCTAGTCGATTGGAGAAAAGCCAGTGTCCTTGGAGAAGATCAAAGTTTAAAGCTCTTCGAGTCAAGGACTTGAAGAGTCAAGGGGGGGCCAGGTCAAACCAACATGTACAGCATGAATTACATCGGCAAGTTCATTAGTAATTTTCGCGATTTTTACAATGAGATCAATGCCGCTACTCTTACTGGTGCCATTGACGTTGTCGTGGTACAGCAACCTGATGGATCTTTTACCTGCTCGCCATTCCATGTGCGCTTTGGTAAACTTGGTGTGCTGCGTTCCAGAGAGAAAGTGGTATGTAACTATTCATATTTGATTTAACAGTAATAATCAAAATTTACAAAAGTAAAAGGTATAATTAATATATTGTTTTGTGCAACAGGTTGATATTGAAATAAATTCAGAGCCTAGGCAGATTCACATGAAATTAGGTGATTCTGGTGAGGCATTCTTTGTTGAAGAAGTACCAGGATCAAACGGTTTGTCAAATGATCCTGAGATTCCACCACACCTGGCATGTTCACCCATTCCTAATGATGATGATGTTTTTCCTAATAATAGAAGGTAAAAGTAATTTCACTATTAGAAAGTTAAATATGTTGCATAAAAATTTTAAATTATACATGATTTTTTTAGATTTAACGTTCTTTCTGATCTACCTCAAGAGCAACATGAAAAAATTCTCAGAGATTCAGTTATGTCTATTGAGAGAGAAAAATGGGAACAAATGTCATCCTTGCCACCTGACCAAAGAGAGAATTTCTTGATAGAACATTTTTCTGATCTCCCACTTGAAGAGAGAGAAAAGTGGCTCCAAATCGCATCTCTGACATCACAAGAAAGAGATAAGATTTTCCATGAGTATTATGGAACTATTTCCACAGCCCAGAAGCAACAAATGATTAGTGAGCAGTATTCTGCTCTAAAAACTGAGGATAAGGAGAGGCTATTCAAAGAAAATTTTCCAGAACTACCTGCTGAGCAGAGACAAAGTTTTGAAAAAGCTTTGTTAACGGACTGGAAGCAGAAGGATGCCCCATATTCTCCTAAAAAATCTGTAAGTATAAAATTATTAAAATATTTTGAAAATATTTATAAAGAATCAAACAAAGATTCTAAAAACTGAAATTTCCTTTGTAGAGGGAAGAAGGAGGTGAAGATGAAGAAGATGAGGTAGAAGAGGAGGAAGATGAGGAGGATGAGGACAAGGACAAGACTCGCTTTAACGACGACGAGGAAATCTTTGACATGGAAAACATAAACCAAGAAGAGAAACCAAAAGCACCAGTTACATCCAACCCCAAATCCTTTGTTGCTGTCACGTCCTCTGAGAGGATTCGCAAGATAAGCGTGGTAAAGAATGACTTCCGACCCATCGTCGAAAAGCCGCTGAGCAGCCAAGTAGTCGATGAGGTACCGGCTAGTGTGACGCTGTCCTCCTCCTCCAGTTCCTGTTCAACAAAGAGAAACTCGAAGGATGAGTCCACCACCGACGAGACAAAGAGCACCAGCAGTTCCAAGAGGAAACGGAGGAGAAAGAGTACGATGAAGAGGAAAGGTGCGCAGAGAAAAATTAGCGGTAGTGTGAATAATACTGCTGACAGCGCTATCAGTGGTAGTCAGGGCAAAGCCATCGAAACCACTTCTGTGATAGAGCCTGAGAAATCTCGTATCGATCAAAACGTAAGTGTAATCTAATTTTTAAACCGAACAGCATAGAATTGAAAAGATGTTAATCTTAATGGATTTTTTTAATTTACAGGAATTGAAATCTACATCGAAGGATGAAACTGAAAACATTCCCGAAACTGATAGTCTTAAGAAAATAAGCGTGTCCCATGCATCAACAGATTTCCATTTCTTTAGTGATACTGAAATAACCTCGACGTAAGATGAAACATTTTTTTACTATTTTTGAAAAATTTAACATACGAAATATGTATATTAACATACGAAAATCTTTTGCAGAAACAAGAATTCAAGGCCGAGCTCACCTGTGCAATCAGATACAGAATTCGAGGTGCAAAAGATAACACAAGAAAGTAAATCTAACGGGGATGACAAAAGCCATGGTGCAAGTTGGAGGTGGGGCGAGTTGCCCAGTCCATCTCACGATGGATCTCTCGACGTTCACGGAAACCTGAACCCATCGGATGCTTCCAACCCTAATAATGAAAGTTAGTATCTGCAAATCTTTTATTAACTAAGAGGTTTTAAAAATACAAATTTTTATTCAAAACACTAGTCCAAATTTTCGGACCACTACAAATTTCCATTTAAGTTTTTTTCAGCACACATAATTTATTAAAATAATCAATGTACAAGCAGATCAAAACAAGCAAAATTTAATCCTCTTAATTCTGGCCTTTCTAAAACTATCTTACCATGTCATTATCACTTTTACCCTGCGACCTTTCGGTATTAAATTTTAATCTATAAAAACGTAATATGTCGAGGCACTTGAGCGATCATTAAAAAGAAAATTAGGCGCAATTGCTTATCATCGCAGACTACTTTATCACACTAATAATATAACTGACGGAAAGGTATTGAACATTAAAGCATATACACTGACTAACCGCTTGTATAAAAATTGTAAAACGTAGCGGCAGAAGCACGTCGTTCCATGCTTGGAGGAATGTTCTCGTTCATGAAGAAAACGTCGCGCGTGAGACACAACCCGGAATCGGAGGGCATTTACTTGAGCGATCTCAATGCGGATGAGCTGGACCCGGAGGTCGCGGCTCTCTATTTTCCTTCGTCCCATCGTGGCACGGGAGGTAACGTTACCAAAGGTATCGACTTGCCATTGCTTTTCATGCTTCAAACACTACTAAAGCACTGCTGGCTTTTTTATTTTCCCCTTTCTCTACTTTTTTTTTTTAATTGTTTAGGTTTCTTTTTAATCCTCTTTTTGCTTGATTTATGAATACTTCTGTCACTGCTTAGTCATGCGTACATTTTTTTCATTAGTGGTGTTGTTAATAAATATTTTGAAAATTGTTTTTATTTTAAGTTATTTGTGGATACAAGTTTCGATGACCATAAATAACTATTCTTATTGTTTTGAAACCTTACAGATAAATATAAAAGTGTGATTTTTAAATTGAACATTAGTTTGATCGGATTTTGTTTTCTTGAAATGAATTGAATTTTTGGAAGTCAACAAAAATTAATTCAATTCAAAAGGTAGAACCAGCTAAGATAAAAAACGTAAACATCTAATATATTATTGACATTCTTGCAGAAAAAGCAGCGGATGAGGAAGACGCAGAATCGGGTAACGGTCCGTCTCTACCGCAAAGTCCGAATAGTGTGGAGGGTGCTATCGGCGGACCTAAGTCTCTGGACAGCGATTTCGACGAGTCATCGAAGCACTTTGAGCCTAGTATTGACGTTGCAATTTCTCTTTGTGGCAGCGGCGAAGATCTCAACGACGAGTCGTTCCAGCGCCACTTACTACGCTACGAAGACATGTGCGCTGATCCAAAGATCTTCGAAAATCCGAGCCTGGTCGCTAAGATAAACGGAAAGTACTACAACTGGCAGAACGCGTGTGCCATTGTCATGACGTATGCCGCATACCAGCGTCACCTGCCACGTGCGGCCGTCACGACCTTGGATGATAAGAAAAGGTCACCGAGCGATGCCAAGATCGACGAGGCTAACAATGCCGCCACTGGTGGTGGGGGTTATAGCTCCTGGTTCTCTTGGAGGCGGTCCTCGCAGCCTGTTAAAAAGTCACCGAACTCTAGCTTCAAACGTCAGTTGATTTTATTTTTTATTTTACAATTTTAGTTCTATAGTTTGCAGGTGTGTTTATTTAAAACTCTTTATTTACAGTTGAAGAAAATAATGTGACAGCCGCGATGGAAGTAAGCGAAGTTGATACAATGAGTGCTGGAAAAGAAGAGCTTCCAGAGATCAAAGTTGCCACGATGTTAATTAAGTAAATATTTAAATTTTCTTTTTTATCTTTTGCATTTGAACGAAATATTTAATTTTTTTTTATTTACAGCGTTGAAAGTAAAGAAATACTGACGGACGAACGTGTATCCGAGATGACAAATAGTATGGAAAGCTTGGGAACGAGTCAATCGCTCGTGAGTTTCAGTGATGCTGTAGAAGATAAATCCGAGGCTGCAATGGTGCAACCCCTACCAAAAGACACAGAGCGCGATGAGCTTACGTACAACACGATCAACGAAGACTTCTATGAAGATGGACACAAAGGTACTGGAATCGATATACCAGTCCAAAATCCGAATAAATTGTCAACTAACTCAGTATCGTCTAAGAGGCACCACGAAGGAACCCAAAATTACAGAAAAACCCTAAGACTCTCTTCTGAGCAAATCGTAAGTTTAGGAGTACAAATTATTGTGACGGTGAAAGGAGTTATTCAGCTTTATATTTTTATATCTGTTTTTCTAGGCGAGCCTAAATTTGAAGGAGGGAGTAAACGAAGTAGTCTTCAGCGTGACGACGGCCTACCAAGGAACAACGCGCTGCAAATGCTTTATCTATAAATGGCGCTGGGACGACAAGATTGTCATTTCAGACATCGACGGTACCATTACCAAATCCGACGTTCTCGGTCACATCCTTCCCATTGTTGGCAAAGACTGGGCCCAATCGGGAGTTGCTCAACTTTTTACCAAAATAAAAAATAACGGCTACAAGCTGCTTTACTTGTCTGCGCGAGCCATAGGCCAAGCGAGAGTTACCAGAGAGTATCTGAAGAGCATTAAACAAGGCGATTTATCTCTGCCTGATGGACCTCTTCTTCTCAATCCGACAAGCTTGATCTCAGCCTTCCATCGGGAAGTCATTGAAAAGAAACCGGAGGAATTCAAGATCTCTTGTTTAAGCGATATCAAGGCTTTGTTCCCCGAGGGTTCTCAGCCTTTCTATGCTGGTTATGGAAATCGTATCAATGTACGATTTTTATCGAAAATACTTTCTCGTAAAATACAAAGGACTTTTCTTTTTTATTAAATTTTTGTTTTTATTATTTTAGGATGTATGGGCGTACAGGGCTGTGGGAATTCCCACTACACGAATCTTTACTATTAATCATCGAGGAGAATTGAAGCATGAACTGACTCAAACTTTCCAGTCATCGTAAGTAATCTTTTAATCATTTAGAAAATGAATTTTTTATACTCATATTAAATTTGTTAAATCTATTTTTCAATATTATTAAATTAAATTTTTACACTTATTTACACAAAATAAATTCGAATCCAAGAAATTTTAAGCAGTAGATTCCTCCCGATAGTAGGATTTTTGAAGAATTTTTACCTCTTACGTTAGTTTAGGAAAATATCAAAATATTCAACTAAGGACAAAGGCGTTGAATTTTTTACTTCATATGATTCCAGCTACTTTTCTCAGAGTAATATAGTGGATGACTTGTTCCCACCGCTGCCCACACAACTGTTTTTTTCAGCACCACTGAACCCATGACAGTACGTTAGAGTTTCAAAATGAGTCGAAATACTTTTTTTTGGCTGATCATCATCTTCGTATCATTCCATTAACACCTTGGATCATTATCTGATAATTTCTTTTTCTGCAATATATAATTTTATACTTTTAAATTTCATAAAAAGTTCCTGATGATCACTTTAATTTGTACTAATCAAACATGATCAGAAGTGGCGCATGTGTTTTAAATACATGCATAAAATTACTTCTATTGAAGTCAAGTATGACTTGTGAAAGAGAGAATTAAGATAATTTCATAATGAATCTTTATTATTTCATTAAAAAGAAAGACTGCTATGAATGAAAGAATGAAAATTAGAGTGAATCTTGAAAAATTGTTCAGTTATTGTTCTGTGTTGTACATGTATGATTGATTTAATGAGTAAATGGACTGGTCAATTGGCCTTTAGTTGCTTCTTGTATGCAAATTGTGAATCTCGTTCTAGTTTTATTTTAAGAATTGTAAAGTACTCTTGTGCTTCAGTATTTTGCAATTTCTTAAAATATCTGCTGCTTCAGATTGTTGGCAAAAATTTATTTCATCGCAAAAACTCTTTGGATAGAGTGATCTCAATGTCTAAGAATATGAATTCCTATCAATCGCTGATTAACTATTAGTCAATTTCGACACTAATGTGCTTATTGTGGTATGCAATGCTCTTTTCATAAACATTAACAATGTTTAACCACACACTATCGTATTTGATCTCTGGATTAAAAAGCAGTGAGTTTCCAGGTTCATTGAAATAATGAAAACTTGTTATACTGGAGTTTTATTATTGTTTGTTGCAAAGGTACACTTTTACGTGAATTGAGTTTGTTTTTATCAAGTAATAAAATTTATTCTAGTACAATAGATACATGGAAATTTTAGTATTAAATTTAAACAATGAATCTGGCTAACAAAATTTTACATCACGAGATTAAATTGCATTACATGCATAATATTCAGAAAATTAAAAATTTTTTTTTCCTTTTTAGATACTCAAATATGAGCTACATAGTGGATCACCTGTTCCCGGCGCTACGTGAGGATGCCGCCGACGAATTCAGTAACTTCTCATACTGGCGTGAACCGATTCAGGAACTGCTGAAACTCGAGCTTGCCGCGCAAAATTAGTGGTTGAGGACAGCGCAGACTTTTGTACTTCAAACGCATTATATTATAACGTAAATGTTAAGGCTTTAGCAGTAGAGAGATGGATTGCTTGAAAGAATTGCACGGCGTTCTTTTTTTCAGATGAAAAACAAAACAATACAAAAATAAGTATAAAATATATTCTGTCTCTCTAAAAAAATTCTAATCGTATAGTTAGCGCAATTATAGTCGCAAAACAAGTAGCTAAGATGTGCTAGTCTAAAGCGATGGTCTGAAGGAAAAGCTTTCGAAAGAAAAAATTGCCTCTTATATATTTTATTATTTTCTTGTACGTTGTCTGCCGTTCTCAATTCTGTTTCGTTCTGTTTTGGTTTGGCGTTCGATTCACGTGATATATTAACGATACTAAGTATTACCAATAGATAGAAGCAGCCAGAATTGACGCCCATGTGTACTATCGATGGTTTACTTTTTGTGTATATGACAACTGAAAGATTCTAGTCTCGGTCAGTGATTGACGCATCGATTTTTGTGTTTTTTCGTACTTGATAATGTTAGGTATATTCGTAATGTCTATGTAGTTGCTGAATCCATGAACCGTATTCAAAAGACAATGAAGTAATAATCATTAGAAACTAAAATTGATAAATTCTGTTGAATTAAGCGACAATTTTGTTGAGCTTGGTTGAATTGAAAATTGTGATAAAAGCAATGCGCAAAACGAGGGTTATACTCTTACCTCGGAGCTCTATATTAATGCCAATTGCTATTAATTGTGTAACAAGATAACCACTGTTCTCTTGTTTTAAAATAGTTTTCTCTTATCATTTTCGCGCAGTAGCATTCCAAAATGTATGAGTCTTGGTATGAGGGTAAAGTAATAATCTTTGATGAATCGTTATATTTTTAATATTTTTTAGGTAGGTTAATATAAATGTATTTAAATCTTCGATCGTTACCGTTATGTATACTCGTAAAATACTGTAAATTAAGGGAGACTTTTAGACTATTTTTTTAATTAGAATCTTTAATTTTACTGATAAAAGAATATTAAGTTTTTGTAAAAATTGTAACGTCAAAATTAACTGGTTATAAATTTTAGCTAGGTAATTATTTTATATATTTAATGCTATTTAATCATGCGATGTGTAGAATAATTTTTTTAATTTTGATAAAAAATTTCTATTAGCTAAGTGTTGAAAAAGTCATTGCTTTTTTAATTAGTTATACACTCACAAAGTGCTTTAAAATATTTAAAATATTTAAAATATTTAAGTAAAAGAAAAATTATTTATTATGAATGGAGAAAATATTGTATTATTTTCTGAAATATAATCAATTTTAGAAATGTGTATCGTCGATTAGTTTTAAGAATTATTTATAGCTACAATATTTTTAGACAATGAAATGACATTGTTACAAAAACTTAATAATTATTATCGGAAAAATTAAGATTATCCAAATTAATAAATGTGGGTAACAGGCTCCACTTAATATATCTTTTATTTTTACATATGAATTTGCGAAACATGAAACTCTTATTTAAAATCCTAAATGAATTGATGGAATAACAATACGTTATAAGTACCAAAGAGACGTTTCGCTTAGATTAACTGTTTTTTTTCGGGTTCTCAAACCTAAGTAAGTAAATCGAACGATTAAAAAAAAAAAAAAACAAAATGCAAGCTATACTGCAATGAGCTTTGATCCAAAAAATTTCATTGTTTGTCTTATTGAAATTTTAGGTTTTTCATTGCTAAAATTAGACACGCAATTTCTTTTTATGTTGTGACGAATTTTCTGGATTATCCATAAGTTACCTTAATGCAGTGCTTCGATTAGCACCTAGTCGTTTTATGTGAACAAACGATGCATAAGCGAGCCTATGTGGTCTTGTAAACGTAGTAGATTCGTTCCTAGGATTTTTATTGACTGTAATTAAGTACTCTGTAGCTATAAAAACTTTAAGCGGTGTATAATAGGAATTTTTTTGCAAAGCGTTGATCGTTTTCCTCTTTAAATAGAAACAAAATTTTGTTATTATTTTAGCTATATTATTCCTTTTTTTTCTTTTTTACAAGTACCAATATTCTTTTTTATAAATAAAAAAATTAAGTTCCTATACAAGTTGTTATCATTTTTGTCTTCTTCAAATTCATTTCATAACTCACTTTCTCCATTGAGTAATTTAATAATCCTCTAGAGTAAACAATACTTTGTACAAAATATTTTCAAAATAACATTATGTAAAATAGTTAAAAAAATAACTAATCTTCCATTTTTTCTTCATCTTCATCTGCACTATCTTCTGGTTGTGAAGCAAGATGTTCATAACCAGATTTTTTTGTGTAAACTCCTAAGGGAGTCAGCTTAAATGTAGCCAGAGGTCGTCCCAACAGTTTCTGTACAGTATATGCATGATTATTATTCAAAATTAATGTTTTGCTAGAATAAGGATTAATTTTTTCAATTACTTACAAGTATCCTGCACTGCTCTGGCGTTAAAGTTTGACCTTCTTCGCAAACTGTATAGTCTTTTAAAAGAGTAACAACTCCTCTTTGTAAAGAAGTTGGCATTCCTAATTGCCTCAAATGAGGTTCAATACTGTGTGAGAAATCTTCTAACGGACCTGCAGGTAGTTCAACTGTTTCAGAGGTAACAAAACCAGAACGAGCATAGTCTTCTTCTCCATATTCTTCCATCCACTTTAAAATCTAAAATATTTTATATAAATATATTAAAATTAATGTATCTTAACAAATTCGACATTTAACTATGATTTAAACTTATTCATGAAAACTACGAACATACCTTCTTTTTACTTTCGTTTGTGAAAAACAGTCCACACTGTCCTTTAAGATTTTGTATTAGTTTTGATACACCATCTGAAACTTCTGTTTCTGGTGTTTTTCCTAAAGCAAGTGCAACAATTTTGTTTTTGCCGAAGAAAAATCTGCTGCCCTTCCATTGGACCCTCAAATCCTTCAGTTTGTTGTTGCGCATGTTGTCAACGGAAAATAAAATAATAGTTTTGTACTTTTCCACACATGCTCTGACATCTTCAATAATTTGTTGCTTCAATTCCAAGCCTTTTTTGCTTGTTTTTGTTAGGGATACTGCAATTAAAATAAAATCACGTTATACCAATACAATGTTGCTAACCTCAACACAAGTGTAAACATTTCAAATGTGAAGAAAATACTCATAGAAAATTTTAATTTTCTTACTTTTCTTATCTCTCTTCGATTTAGGCATTTTGAAAAATTATTTAAAATACTTAACAACTATAATCAACTATAAAAATTATTTATTATTTCCAACCACGCCAAGAATGACAATATTTTCAACACGTGCTGCCGCGGCGAACGCCATATTGATTTGGAAAGATGCAAGATTAGGTTAGGTTTTCAAAGATTTCTATTTAAGCGCCAAATATGAAATTCGAAAAGAAATTCGTAATAATTATTATTCAGAAATATTATTGTTTTGTTAAAGCTTCGCTTTGTTATCAGTGAGTCATGATTTAAAATTTTACATTTTTTTTTGTTTTATTAGAGAAAAAGTGATGAAAATTCTAACAAAATTAAGTAGTTAAAAAATATTCCATGATGTAATGATACATGTATGTACATATATATGTATGTACATTCATATTTGAATCAGCTGAGCTACGAGTAAAAACTTAAGTATTGAAATTGCCGGAAGTATTGTAGAAATTTTTACATGACCATAAATTAAATGGAAAAATAAAATATTCTAACAAAAAGCGAATTATATAGAGAAAGAGAACAGAAAGCGTATTACCCACACTTTTGAGCGCGCGATACGTGCCTACTGCCCCCGCCCTCATTCTAACATCACGCTGCTCGCACGCGATTGGTTGAAGGCGAACTTTCGTTCGTATGTACTATAGTTTCCCCGACATATTCAGACATTTTCCTTCGGTAAGACTATAGTAGTGTAGGGTATCCTCGAAGGCTTCAGTACCGGTGTATACTTACTTGCTTGATATTCATTTGACATCCAGAACTTCATAATTTATGCAGTGGAATTATTCTTTGTCGAAAAGATCGTCAAATTCGTAAGTAATTTAGTTTTTAAAATTAAATACGATTCGGTCTATTTTCTTTCAAATCTTATCTAGTAATTGATCGAATAGAAGTTGGTTAAGTAAGTTTCATAAATAAATAGATAACAAAATAAAGTGCGTATAACGTAAAAGAAGAAAATGGCATTTAACCATATAATCCGTCGAAAAAATTAACTACGTATATAAACTGGTGTTAATTATTTTATTTTAACAATAGTTATTAAAAAATTATTACATCACAATGAAACAGTATAAACCTTTCCTTTGTTTTCGACTGATCATGACCGATATAATATGTATGGTCTCAGTTATACATTCTTCCAATATATAGAATTTTAGTTCTGAAACCGATGATCGTATGCTCTATCTGAAAAAGTAAAAAGACAAACAAAAATTGAGACTAGATAAAAATACATCGATGTCAATCACGTATTTTTACATTTTGAGTTACTCTACATCTCCATTTCAGACCCTGCAAAAACGAGAGGAAAACGAACGTTCCCGAAAGCATCGCCTACTCTGCAAAAATCATAGCCTGGACGTAGCTGCCCATCGTAACTCGAATTTGATCGCAACCAGTTCAACTCATTGTCAAAGATGAAGATGAAGCTGCAGCACCTTCTGATACTGGCACTGCTGGTGCAGAACGCAGTTGCAGGCCCGGGGTAGGCGTTGGCATTTGTTATGCTGGCTGCGCTGCGCTTATGGTGGCGTGTTTCAAGGCCGCAGGATTTACTTTTGGGATCGTGCCCGGATCCCAGATCGCCGGAGTTCCAGCTCTGAAGGTCTGTAACGCCGGATTTGCTACGTGTGAGTGAGAAAGCCTGCGTTGCTGCGCTCGTTGCTCCGACCCGGTAAGGTCATCCAAGATTCACTTAGATTATGTTTTGCGTCTTACGCACTTATTTAAAATATTATGATTGTAATGTCTTGTTTTCTCGAACTTATATATAATTTTTTTTGTAAGTTATTCTAGAACAGAGAATAAATGGATTGAATACAGAATTACAGTGCATATATGCATTTTTAGTCTAATACTAAAATGAAATAAAACAAAAGAGTATTATTTAAATAATTTATTAAAAGTGTATTTATAAAAAAGGTAAAAAATATTTATACAACATTGGGCACGTATTTTTTAAAAAATGCAGTTCTAATCGTAAGATAAAATTATTTCGCATTTTTTAAATAACGATATCTCCGCCAGTTTCATCAACCTGGGTTTTCCCTTTTTGTATGGTTATTCGGACGCGTAGTAAGAGTAACTAAGTCAGAAACTACTAGCCACAATCACACGCAGTATGTACCATATGTAATATTCAAAGATTACGACATTACTGGCAATCGATAACGGTTAGGCTTTATATAATGAATATTATTATGAATAATAATATGTTATTAAAATTATCATTTATTGAACAAAATCTAACATTAAATTATTTCGATCTTAGGTGAGAGTAAAAAAGTACATAAAAATACTTTATTTTACTAAGAATTTTTATTTCACAAATATTCGCTTTTTTAAATAATATCACATTTCTATCAACATTCGTATGATAGTTATTTTTCAATTTCTTTTTGTAAGCAATAATAACAATTTTAATAACAAAATATTTCAAATGTAAAATAAAACAAAAAGAGCTACAATAACATAATTTGTAAATCGAAAAGAGTATCTATTAAATTTTATTATAAAATCTATTTAACTTATTTATATCTAATTTGCTGTGGAGAATACGCATAGGAATATCGAAAAAACATGTAGACTGTCTTCAACAATATATGTACGTTCAAATGTTCACCAGTTATCGGCAGAGTTACAACTTAGATTTTTCAAAGCAACAATAGTGGTGCATTTGTCCAACTTGCCTGCAGAATCATTTGGCCAACTCCGCGTAAGAAAAGTTCCTGCGCGCGAGCGGATATACATATAAGCGCGCCCGCTTCGACGACGCCACATTCGTCGCACTCGAGCTTCCATAGAAGGTCGGTTCGCTCCAGAGTAGTTCAACATTCATTTGTCAACCAGAACATCGTAATTTGCCTTTGCCGTCGAATTTCTTGCGATCGCCAAATTCGTAAGTAATTTACTTTTTCTTTAATAAAATAATCTACCTATAAATGTTCGTGTGCTCTTTACTACTTATATTACTACTGCTTACTCTTTAACTCAAATACGAAACATGACACGCCATTTTGTGTTACTCGCAAATATTGCAAATTTTGTCTCACATTCTAGCTTCATTAGCCAAAAAAGTAAAGCATAATCAATCTGTTCTAAGCACTTTTTCCGAAGTATTTTTTTATTACGCTTTTACATTGGAAATGTAAAAATTCAAGGTGACTTTTAATTTTTTAAATACCTTTTTGCAGTTCGAGCATCACTACTTAAGTAACTGTTGACAGCTGTTGAAAAATGCGACTGCCAATCAGTAAAAGAATTTCATAAATAAATTGATAATAAATTAATAAATAAAATAGTAAAAAATCTTATAAGTGAAGAAATTACGATATTAATGTAATAAATTAAAAAAGAATTTCTCTTATTATTTTTTTGGCACAATGTCTATCCATATCTTCGATAATAAAATTTAAAATTATCTTATCATATTAATCTAATAAATTTTAAAAGGATTTCTCTTATTATTTTTTTGACAAAATATTTATCCATATCTTCGGTAACAAAATTTAAAATTATCTTATCATAATAATATTAACAGCATAAACCTTTGTTCCTTTGTTTTAATTTCAGTCACGATACTGTAGACAGTATAAGCTAATTGTATTTCGAGCCTCTTTCCTCGAGATCACTCGGTAGTGTCCTCACTTCATGCCGATGATGCCACATGTTTATAGTTATTAAAAATAAACATCTGACGATGGTTGCTCTGCCGTCGTGTGTCTTGCTTTTCGTCGTCATTCTTTAAAGTTTGCCGTAACTACTAACTGGGGGCTGATAATATCTGCCAAGGGATTTAGGGAGGGACTGATCTCTTCGGAAGAGGCTCTTCATACAATTACGATTGAACTTCACTTAGGTAAGTTCGTTTAATCGTCCAATTGTATTTCGAGCCTCTTTCCTCGAGATCACTCGGTAGATGTTTAAAGTCGTAGTTATGGCAATTATGAGTTAATTAACTCAATAAATGAAATGTTTAATGAATATAATGAACATTTATTTGTTGAATACAATGGAAGTTTTATAAACTTAAAATAGACTTAGCAAATTTACTATTATCGTCTCTAATTTCCAAGTTATAATAATTTGCGAATACTTGTGAACTTTTAGTCCAACCTGCTGTCCTTTTTATTGTGTCTATACTAACGCCAGCGCGCTTAGCTGCGGACGTAGACGCGTGGCGAGTGCTATAAGCCGAAAAAAACATCAGAGTCAATACCACTTTCTGTAAGGGTCTTTTTTATCCATCTACTTAAAGATTGGGTACCGACTTTTCTATGAGGCTTTTTAAAGGAAATGAACAAGGAATTTTCATTTTTACGCAACTCTCTAGTTCTATCTAGATAACTATTTAACGCTTTTGCCACACAAATATTTTCATTTGAATAAAAAGGCAAGTTTAACATAGGTTGATTTTGACCTGGCTTTGAAGTTTTAATAGGAGCAGATATCTTTATTTGCATTGCTTCTTCGGTGATTTTAATTTCTCTAATATCAATTAGTGATAAAGTCTGAATTCTATGACCCGTAGTTAACATTAGTAAAACAACGACTTTATAAGTTAACTTTTCTAAGGAAATTTCCTCGTTGGGATTCCATGCAGCAAGAAAATCCAATACGATCTTCGGATTCCATGTCGAATCATATTTAGGTTTAGGCGGTCGAAGTTTCGCTGCACCTTTACAAATGCGTTTTATTCCTGGATCTCGTTTGAGAAAAATTCCTTTTTTGAGGATTCTTCGGTTGAACTTTCAAATCATTACTTGATTTTTCTAACAACTTAGCTGCTTTTAATTTTTCTTCAAGTTGACTACCAAACAGCCACTCATTGATGACGGTTGCATTGAGTGTGTCTTTCATAAATGGATTAATATTTTGAATTATTAACGATTTTCGAGTAAGAGATTCGTCTCTTTGTAAATCCACTAGGATACGGCAACAGTCACTTATTAAATTTATTTGTGGAAGATCCTCACAATTTTCTTTTTTTATGAGTTCTGCTAAATGAGAACCTAAAGCTGCCAAGCAAATAGCAACTTTTTCTTGTTTAGCTACCAGGCGAGTATCGCGATTATTCACTGGCTCAGGTAAGCAAGCCTTAACCTCAGGATTAAGTTTTGGTGCTTCTATAAATGCACAATTTTCAGCCTGCGAATATTTTTTAAAAATTTCTTCTTTTTCCTCCTTTGGAAGTCCCTTCTCGTAAATTTCTTTCCAACGCACTTCGACGTCTTTATGGACTGGTGCAGCAAGAGCTTTGTCGGCCGTTAAACGTTTGCCGAGGGCTTGTAAAATATTTACATCCAATTCTTTCAAAGGCTCACGAGAGGAACTTGTATCCTTGGATTGTGGTGTAACTGACGTTTTTTCACTGGAGTCGGTTGTCTGGTTTGGAGCCGTATTTACATTCGAGTTTTGCTGAGAGTCACCTGCGGTTTGATCGTTCGATTTGCTAGGCCCCTCGGCAGCAACGCTGCTCGTGGCTTCATTTGAAGTATTTTGCACTGGCGGTGTATTTGAGCGCCGTGAGCGCGAGTTACGTCGGCTCCTCGAAGACGAACCGCTCGAACTTCGCGAACATGAACTTCTGTCTCTTTCCCTTGAATGCCGTGGCGTGATGCGTAAACTGACCGAACGTGATCTTCTATGTCTGTTTTTCTTATACGCCTTGCGATCCGAATCCAGAACAGAACTTTCTCTGGAGCTACGTTGACAGGACCCCTGCGATGAAGAGCTTGAACGACCTGCGGCAACAAATTTGACTATCAGGTTAAGTCTCTTGACTTTTCACCGATAGGGAAAGAAAAAAAAACAACTCAAAGTTGTTATACACAGTCCTTGACTGTAAATCAACAAATTTCGTTGCTATGCCTGACATAGCGCACTAACCTAGCACAACTCTTTGGCCTAACCTTCGAGTTAAATTTTTGTAAAATAAAAAATGTATGTTGACCTAATCAACAACATTTCAGTTTCCCTTACACGTCCCTTTTTTAAAACTGAAACGAAAAAATACAATTACGTATACTTACATCGTCTACTGTGACGATGTTTATGTTTTCTCTTCTTGTTCTTTTTCAATTTTTTCTCCAATCGTCTTAGACGCATCTCAAGATCCTCTTCGCTAGAAGAAGAGCTGCAGTCCCTGAACTTTCTTTTTCCCATCTCTGTTTGCGTACAAAAACGCTAGTAGGTCTGGCTTCACCGGCACAAAATCGAGGAATGACGACGAAAAGCAAGACACACGACGGCAGAGCAACCATCGTCAGATGTTTATTTTTAATAACTATAAACATG
>UXGC01000692.1:0-65006 GCA_900480045.1 Eurytoma adleriae | reverse complement strand
CCAATGTGCCAACTTAATCAAGGCAGCAATACACCCTTCTGCTTGTGTGGATAATTCTATTTTGAAAAGTAGAACCGAAGACTTGGAATTTATAAATTCATTAAATAAATGTTCACTTATATTTTACTTTCAATTCACGAGTTATTCTATTCTACCTTCGCCTCAGCAATAATCCTTTTTTTGTTCTTTTTTATCCTTATTTTGGGATAAAAATTGCTATTTTACCTTCAAATTGCAATAAAATTATAGCCTATTGTTATAAAAATAGTAAGCCATTATTTCCACATAAATTTATGTCCAAACAATAGACCACTTACGAAAAGTCCTTGTCGAACGAGAGAACAAACTTTTTAAAATAAACACACATCCCTCGCGAGCAATAAAAGAAACATTCCAACGCCCGCAACATCGAATCGTCTCGGCGGAACGGAATCGTCCCAATCGGAACCAATCGAAAGCCACTCATTGACGATTGACTCCTGCTCCGTGCTCTCCCCCGCGGATCCCGGGAAAGCCGACGCTTCCCGTCTCGGCTGTCGGAAGCTCGGCTCTCCGGCGCATCCTGCCCCGCAAAGCGGAAGCAGCTCGGCTGCAGGCGTCGCGCGCGCGCCTGTCGTCAAGCGACGGCCGACGCGACGGCTCGTCAGTCCTCCTTGCGCGGATATAGATCGAGCGGCCGGAGCTCGGGGACGGGGGTGGCGGCCTCGCGGCTCTCGAGCCGGGGTAGACCTCCGCGCGACGGGCGCAAAAGTGCGAAAAGGGACGGGGGTTGCTAGGTAAAGAGAGCCACCGCCGTCGCTGCGAGACGGTGCGGGTGGCTCGGCCGAGAGTTAGTTTATACTGGGGAATATTGTTTTCGTACTTTGCGAGCAGGGGTGACTGGTGGATTGAGGGAATTGTAAATGGGAATTGAAAAAATGTGCGAAACTTCAATTGTGAAGCTTTTATTTAAAAAAGTCATTTAGATGCATTAAATTTATTGTGCACGGAATGTAAAACTTTGAATATAAAAGAAACGTATAGTAGAGAAAAGGAGCTTTAATCTGAGAGTCTATAAATCTATTTTTCTTCAGAGCTTAACTTCTTAACTAAATAATCAATTAAAACGACTAAATAGGATTTCAATCATTATTTTAATCACTTGTTTTCAAATATTCCCGCATATTTCAAATTATATTCTTGAATTCATGACCCAAAAGTCATGTCCTCTAGTAATTTTTATATATTGTTAACTTCTGATCGAAGCACAGAATTACTTTGCTAATTACATTTAAAATTCATATTGCAAAAAAAAGACTCTTAGGATAAGTTCTATGTGTAAATAGTAATTGGAATGATTCGCTGCATAAATAGTAAAAAAATCATACAATCGATTAATTTTCTAAAAGAACTTCATAGCGAAAAAGAAAATCATGAAAAGTTCACACTCAATAATTTCAGTCGCGGGAGAAAAATTCAAACCCGTTCATCCGCGCACCCGGCGAACTTAGCACAGTTAATTAATGCATTAAAAACCGAAAGTGCGCAGCTTAATTAAGCTAAGCCTTAATTAAGCCGGATTCCAGCAGGATGTGGAGCAAGCCGGCAGCCACCGTCATTTTTCCAACATCCACGCGTTAACGTACGCCTAGAAAAAAAAAGTATCGCGGCCGTCGACGCAGATATTACACGAAATACCTAGGCGCACGGCGTCGCCAAAGACCCACGGAAACGCCTATAGTCTCTCTCGCTCTCTTTTTAACAGAAAATAAAAAAAAAACGCGGCAGCGAAGAAGAAAGCTCGCTGGAAAGCTTAATAGGTACGCGCGCACGCGAGGATGCGTAGAGACGCGCAGACGCCGGCGACGTCTCGCCCGCACATTTTCACACACGTATGCGGCGCGACGCGGCGCGCACGTGCGCAGACTACGTCGGGGGACGGCGTTGCAGCTCCCGCTGCACTCGGCAGGGCGGTGCACCCGCGTGCATTGATCCCTCTCGCGGCGATGCGTAGCCTAGCTACCCCCTTTTTTCCGCCGCCGCCGCCGCGTCGCTCCTCTTTCTTCTCGCGCGCGGGGAGAGCTTTCGCCCCCACCTCCCCCGCCGCCCGATCCATTTCTCGCGGCGGCGGCCTTCCTAAGCGCGCGCGTAGGATTTTCCATCGTCAGGACGATGACGCCGCCGGGGGGAGGAGGCTGGAGAACGATGACGCGGGAGGCCGGCTTCCGCTCGCGGTTTCCGGATCGCTTGCGCGCGGGAGGGAGGGAGCTTGCGGGAAAAGCGTCGGGCGGAAAAGTGCACGCGCTCGGAGTGAGGGGGGGATCGAGCGCGACGTTGAGGGAGGGGACGGCGAAACTCATTAAAATAAATAAGCAGCCGTGCGCCGCGCGGAATTTCACCCGCGCGCGTGACGCCGCCGCGAGTGAGGGGCCTAAGTGGGGGGATGGATTTTGAAAAATCGGTCGGGCAAGGGAAAATGCATACGGTGCTTGGGGAGTGCATGGAGGTTGAAAAAGTTGTTTTTCGAGTACCGGAAGGGGAGAATGCAAAATTAGAGTACTTGTAAAGCTTTTTTATTTTTGCAAAAGAAAAGTAAGTAAGCTAACTATTATCGGGAAGTTTGTATCAACAATGCGCGTATTCATTTCTCAGGCCTGAAATAAAAAGCTCGAGTTATACAATAACTTGAATGTTATGTTAAATGAGTAAAAAATTCGGAAAGTTTCATCATTTGAGTGATGCTACTGTATTTAAAAAAAAAAATTGTCCAAGTCATTAGCTCGGTTTTTATTTAATCGAGTGGATTTTTTTGGATTTTATTCTGTATAAGTTCTGTGTTTCTAGAAAGTTATAGATTATATAAAATAAATGAAGGGATTACAAATGCTCAGTACATTTATCACAAATTTTACGCGACGGTACTTTATTCCAAGTCTTACTTAATCAGATATGTAACTTAGCGGGTATCCGGTATCGAATTGAATAATTCTAGTTTGTTCCTTGATTCACTTATGTTCGAAACCTTGCGCTGTAATTATTATCAATTTATTTTACGCATTACACGTGTTGTTTGCTATCAGAACTAGTCGTACATAACAATTACTTTCTATACTCTACTTAAAAGTCAGTAAATTCAATTTTTTTCTAAACAAATATAAAAAAATTGATACTTGAACACAGAAAACTACAAAAACCCTCAAATTCAAACACGCATTCATCGACCATTAACAAAATTCCCAACACTTAAAAAGTTTCGAGTAAACATCGTAACGCACCACCGAAAAAAGCAACACTGAAAGGCCGTTTAGAGCATCTTTTCGGAAAAATCCATTCGACGAATTCAAGTGCACGATCTGGATGGAGTGCTCGCTGGAGTGGCACTCAGGCGCGGCCAAACTGGCGCTGAGGGGGCGTTTACCGAATATTCCGCTTTACTTTGATCCGAAAAACCACCCCGCAAAGCTCCGGTCGAAGGGGTCCTCGCGAAGAGTAAAGCGAGGCGACGAACGGAAGGGAAAAACAGAAGGAGCGAGAGAAATCCGTTGTGCAAGCTCCGATTCTCAGGCTCGTTATCGTGATGCATGGCTTTCTGGTTCTGCTGCGCGGCCCACTTGAGCCGCCGAAACGAGCGCATAATACGGGACCACCCCGGTCGCTGCACATGGCCCGCGCCGATACTACGAACCCGAGATTCCGTCCTAGAAACCACGGGGCCGGTGACGTTCGAGTGATGCTCCGAAAACATACACCGCGCAAATAAACTCCGGCTGCATTAGAAGTGCGCGGCATTAGCTGGAAGACGCGAGGAAAAATATCGCGTGGGAGTTTAACAAAACTGGTTAGTTATTCTTGAGATTTTTGAATTTTCTTATTTTAATTAAATTAAGTATTTATTGTAGAGTGTTTACGATTTTATGTGTACATTAGTGAATTTGATATTAATTAGATGGTAATGAGAGTTTAATAAATGAGATTTTCATTCATAAACTTTGGATTAACTCGATACTTGCTTCAGGCAATCAAGTTTTTCAAAGCATAATACCTAACGAAATTAGCATTTGTAATTTTAATTTCCACTCTATTCTTTATGTTCAAATTTAAAACAAGGTTAAAAATAGGGGATGTTATTATTATCTTAAATTATTGGTCGTAATTGTAACTACACTTTAGAAATATATTTCATAATGAGTAACGCACTAAACAGTTCCAGAGTAAAACTAGTTAGAGCTAAGCTTAAACCGTACGAAGCAAGATATTACAAAGTAATAAAAAAAATTAAATTATTCTATCAATCTCTTTCACATAAAAATTAAATAGACAACATGTGTATTGTTCCAGTTAATCGCTATTTCCAAAAGTATGGATTTTATTTGTAAATAATGAATTACAAATTTGTTTTTTTAAATTTTCAAATTACAAGATCCGATGTTTTCCGCAATTAATAAATGAAAATCGAAGCGCGCGACAGAGAATTAAGCGTCTCATCCAAGTTAGCACAATTTTGCAGAGTGCCGACCGGAAGAAAAGCGCAGAAAAAGCGTGGGCGTGCAAACGCGACACCATAGATTCAGGGTGTGACTTTTCCGCGCGCGCGCGCGCGCGCGCGAGCGAGACTCCCAGTAATTATCAGCGGTACCCGGCCGTCGACATTTTAATTAATATTAATTGAATTCCACTTTGGCGATCAGGAGTCACGAGCCCGTTCCACCCGTGCGCCACCCCCACCCCGCAGCGGGCATAAAGCCCGATGTCATGGGCCACGCATGCATGCGTAATTACGCCGCCATCCGAGAGAGTGTACCAGCGAGCGAGCGAGAGAGACATAATTGAGTTGCACTTTTATTTAAGAGAGAGAGGGAGAGAGAGTGTGTTCGAGCAATTCGTTCCTTTCGTTCGCGGATTCCTTTTAATCTCAGGCATTTAAGCGCGCGTACCTACGCGTAATTACGCGTAATTTCCTTCGATTGAAAATACCTCTCTCTCTCTCTTTCTTTCCCTCTTTCTCCCTCAAATAACTATCGTTGCGCATGCGCGCGAATCAAAGGTTTTCGCCGCGGATGCGGCCAAGTGTCGATGGTCGCCGCGGGGTACGCGTAAGTGCAAAGGAGACGAGCGAAGCAGGGGGGGAAGTAGGCGCGGAGGAATCGAGGAAGAGCGAACCTTTGACGTCGCGTATACTGGCGCACCGGAGATACCGGAATCCATCGGGGGATAGCTGCCGCTGACGCGCCGCGATCCTACGGGGATTCAGCCGGGAAGAAGCTTCCCCGCTCGAACTTCACGCGTTTGTTTCTCTTTTCATCCGCATTGCTCGATGCTTCGCCTACGCGCCCGGCATTTGGAGTGTTTCGCCGCGGAAACCCCGGGCATCCGGCGCTGCGAGAATGCAGGGAGCGAAACGGCGGATTCATCTCGATTAAATGTTTGTTTGGTTTTTTTTGTCGGGGAAAAGGGAAATTTTTTTAATTGATTGAAACAAAAACAAACGGGTTGTTTAGTCTATGAGCTGGCGAGCGAAACCTGGAGAACCTGAGAGGTCCATCGAGCGGGTACAGGAGGTGTGGGTTATGCAATAAATTTAGTCTTCCGTAGACAACGACTTCTTTGAAGAAGACTCCTTGATGAGTCCCGTATTTTTTTCTACGAGTAATCAGTCACGTACACACTTGAGTAACTAATTCGCGTCGCTGTTTGTATTGACTGCTCGCAAACAGTATCATTAAATAAAATTTTGATGTTGATCTGCAAGATTTTGTTGATTTAACAGTCAGTCATACTACCAAATATGTTTTGCAAATGCCTTGTTATCTTCTTTTCCTGAATAATATTTGTGTTTATCTGTTAATCTCCTGTTTGAATTTGGTACGTAATTTTGCCGAGTGAAATACAAACTAAAAAATCGTGTATACTTCAGAAATAAAAATTGATCGAAAACATATTATTCAAGTTGTTTTTTATTGAAGAGTTTTTTATTGAATTTAATGATTACTGCATAGCCTCAACTTGATAATTAATCTTTTGTTTCAATGGATGGATAATTAATTCCTCGCATAAAAACCAATATTAAGTAAATAATTGATTTAGTTATACAAATGTTGTATACATCGGTATTTCAGCCGCAATTAAAATACATTTCGAGCAATGCTCTGAACACCAGGCGGAAGAAGTCAATGGCAAGGAAGCGATTTCGCGTGCATCAGGGCTCGCCGGGTTGAAAGTCGAGCGAGAGCGGAAAAGGCTCGCGCGGCAGAAGTGAGCGAGGCGCCCGTCGGCAGAGGCGAGAGTAAGAAAAAGGAAAGACTCGGGAGAGGGGTGGGACAGGTCGTTGGCACGGGGGGTGGCTGGTTGCCGCAGGGGTGCAGCAGCCGCCGCCGCCGCGTCGAACGTGCGTGCGCCGCGAGACGCCCTTCGCCTTTTCTCTTTCTGTCGGGGCCGGGGCCACCCCCGCCTGCACTCGGCGGCGCAGTCGGGAGAGAAAAAGAGGGTCGCTGGGTGGTCTAGATTTTCGCCCCCGCCGTATACGCGGCGCGGATCTATCGCCCGCGCGCGCGCCGCAATTGAGGTAGACCCGCGCGAGCGTGCATTATATTTTAGGAGCCCCCGCGAGCTGCCACTGCTTTTCACTCGAATTACCGGCTGAGATCTCTCCTCGCTCTTTCGAGGACCCGAGTGCTATTATGGCTCGCTAGATCCTTTTCCTTTGCATGCGCTTGCTTTTCTCACGCCGGTACTGTTTTATTTTTTGCCTCTCGTTATATTAAACTCGTCCTGCGCGCGGAAATTTATTGTTCGAGGATTCTTTTGAAATATCGTACTTCAGAGGTACAAACTAGGATGTAAGTCAATTTTCTCACAATTAGCATAAAGTACGATCTTTCCCTCTCTATAATGACGTGCATAAGTAAGTGTAAAAATAAAGATGTTTACGATTTTTTAAGATTTCTTTAATCCTTGATCATTTTATGGTGAAATTTAAGTCTGAATATAGAATTTTAATTTTTAGTCTATACGGGTGTAAAATAAATTATTGATGATTTAACATAATTTCCCCTAAATTTCACTTTCCATTCGTTTAAAAATCATTTAAGATCGAATATCGCAAAAATGTACTACCTTACGTTATTATAATACAAAAACTGATTACAAGGGATTTAATTCTGTTGATTCAATTGAAATTTCAAGAATTTTTTTTTATTTGTTCAAAAGATTGATCTTACCCTTACCATTTCGTCATACCACTGAAAAGCTTATAGCTTTTCTTAAGGAATTTCCAAACCCGCACTAGCCATCTTAAGGCAATGTAACAAAATAAAGGATGTGTCCTTTTCACTTTAACAACTAAATCTTTAATCAATCTACATTTGATAACAATGCGTTTGCTTCACCCCTCGATCAATCAACACATCCTCTCGATAAGCAGTGAAACACGAGCCGAAAATTTTCTCGAAGGCGTTAAAGGCGCGAAGTGGCAGAAGAGGGATTCCGGGTATGTGGGTACCTGCATCGCGCGGACCGATTTAATTCGTCGACGCGCGACACAAAGAAGCGCCGAGCCGTGGCGCACGTTCGCGCCCGGTTGACAGACAAGTTGGAACACCTTTTCTTCAATTCCCCGGCCGCGGCGTCTTTTTCCCCGCGGCCCGCGCGCCACTGTATTCCCTGCCCTTATTTCTTGCCGCGTTTTTCCTCCTCCGTCGCCGTCGCGATCGATTTCAATTTTCTTCTTGCTGTCACCCGGGGCTCCCCGCTCGTCACTTTAATCCGCCAGTCCTGACGCCACTGGATCTTTCTTTTTCGCCGGCCGCTTTTTTGCGCGCTTTTCCCCGACGCTGAGCACCCCTTCTTTACCCTATGCCAATTTATTCGCCGCGATGGCCGAGCTACTCCGTTGCCTGATCAATCTGGGAAATTCCTTCCTCCGATTTCGAGGGAACTACATTTTATTGGTATTTTTGCAGTCACACGGTTTTGCTAGTTATCGGATTGATGTACTTTGCTGCTACCTCAACATTATTTCTTGATATTGAAAATTAAAAAATAAATAATCAAATTATAGTATTTCGCATTTCTGTAATACAGGTAAATAAAAGAAAATTCGATTGATCAATTGAATTCGATCAATTCGAATTGAGTTTTTGCACATTTTAAATGTCAAGGAATATTTCATGTCGTGGAAAATTGCAAATTTTGTTTCTGGTAACGTACAAATTTATACGTGTAACTTGTCTAAAGATACTATGTTGTTTCATTGTAACAATATTGTAATTAATATTGAAAAATTTATCTTCGCGTAGGTGTATTATCTTGCTTTTACTATTAAGTTTAGCAAGTGCGAGACTAAAACAAAAACAAAACAACAACAATAATGGTACCTTATGCAACTGAGTTTGCGAGTAAGAAAATGCTACGCTCGCGTTGCTTACATCCTGCTTCGTATCCAAAAAATAAAGTAATTTAAATTGATTTATTACAGCCTGTAAAAGTCATCATCTTTTTATTTCCCCTGTAACTTTTCGCACACCTTTTAAATTAATGACCGTACATAATCATACTTTCACCCGAACCGAAAAAAACCCTAATCATTCGAATTTTTCGCGCGACAAAAAGAGAACTTCCAAGCAAGCAACGCTAACAAAAAAAAAACCCTCGGAATTCTAAGTTGAAAGCGACGCAGATATATCCCCCGCTCGAGATAAGAAGCGGGACCACCCGAAGTGCACAGTAGCGACTAGCGCAGCAGCTAAGACACCCAAGTCATCTAATTGAAAGCTATGCCGCGTCTCCCGAGTGCAACGCGGCTCTCTGTGGCGGCGGCTCGTTTTCGCGGCGCGGATTGACAGAAACTACGCGCGCGCGAAACGTCGCCGGGGTACACGACGCACGCAGAGCCGCGGCTTCGTTAATTTTATCTGCGCCGCAATCAGTCACGGGACGCCTCGATTCCTCGGCTGACGCGCGCCGCGTTTTCCGTTTGATTTATAATATTGAGGCCCTCGCGGGCGCTCGTTTCGCGCGCGCGGCATTCCCCAGCGCGCGCGCGCATTGTTATGCAAACCGTTAATTATGCGGGGTTTTACGGCGGTCTAAAGAGCCCAGTCATGTCTCGGGCGCCCGCCTCGAATGCCGTGACAATTGTTTTCGGGAAATTCATCGGGCGCTTTATTGACGGCTCGAGCGCGCTGAATTAGCTGCGGATGGAGGTCTTTTATTTCGCAATATTGATTATTTACGAGGCCGGGCACGAATTTATTTATGACACCGTGAACTTTTTGAAACGGCACTTTCAGCGCAGAAAGATTTTTTTTTTAAATATTATTGTTCTGCTTCAAGAATGAAGTGAAATTAATGAGTAGTCACTTATTGTATGCCAAAGGTCTTTTATTTAATTTGTTTTTTTTTATTTAACAACGGGGGCTGCGCACTTGAGAAATCACTAAAAAGTTTTCTAAATATTTCTAAAGATTTCAGATTTACAAGATTTACATAAGATTTCTTAAACATTGTCATAACGTGTCCAATTATTTTGCGTTATTTACTATGATTTTCTGATTTACAATGATTTTCTATCATTTCCAAAAAATTTCTGGATATACTTAGTTGATTTCTCCTGCAGTATAGTCCCTCAGATTACATACAAACAATTTTTCTCTCCTTCATTATAAATTAAACTTCAAAATGTTGAAAACAAAGTACGAAGGTCTGTGAAGATACGAAACTTCACATGGAGACCTCAAAAGAAGAAAGATTTATTACACCACTTTCCTGTCGCAGTTTAAAGCAAAATTTTTCCAAGTGAAATATTCAAAGAACAAACGCAACAATAAAACAAACTGTTACGTATGCAAAACACGTACGGGGGGCATGTTTTTGCAGAAAATTGAAGCAATTTTAACGATTCGCCCGTAAAAGGAACCCGCGCGCCTGCACACGCGAAAACAAAAGAAAGGTATAATGGAAAGGAAGTCGGGTAGAAGTCGAAGTTGAAGAGCGAGCGAAGTTCGCGGAAAGGACGCGGTGAAAAGCGGCCGTAGTTTTCGCTGTCAGTCGACTTCTTGCGATGCAAGGCCGATAGGCAGCCGGCCCGCGAGGAACGAGAGCGGGGCAAATATATACGCACACGTATATACAAAGAGAGAAAGAGAGAAACGGAGCGAAGCGATGACGAGAGCAAGAATGACGCGGAGGGACAGGGGGTGGACGCCGCGGCGGAATGATACGCCGGGGCCCGAGCCACCTCTTATTCCGTATTCGGATGCGCATTCGATTAACATACAGTTGCGCTCGCGGCGTACACATACCCGTCTCCCCGCGCGTGCAGCGGCTCTCCGTCTTTCCGCCGTACGGTCCCGGGGCTGCTTTGGCATTCGCCGTACGGGGGCCCCTCGGAGGACGAGCGGCAGCCACTGTATGTGAAATGAGCCCTTCGTCGGTTCGCCCGTTTCTCCGCGATGACGATTGCAATTACGATCCTCTCGCTCCCTTCTTCCTTTTGCCCCTTTTAAACGCGCGCCCGGTTTTATTCTATTTAAATGCGATTATTTTTCGTGCTTCCCGCGTGGCAGCCTTGCGCGGAGTTCGTTTTCTTCAACTTCATCGCTCCGTGCCCTTTTGTTGCGTTTCTTCGGCGAGCGTATACCCGTTGAATAAATCTACTTTTGCGGCCGCGCGTTCTTTCTTTGAGAACAATTAAAATTTACCGAGAAGCACGAAAGAAAATACAAATCATTACCGATAAGAGAATTACGTGGAGAAAAATTGTAATAGTTAATAGCCTCAATTAAAATAGTTTCTTGTAAAATTTACTACAGTTGTATTCAAATTTTGATATTGCTTTAGTAAATTTACCAAGGAGGAATTACGTAGAGACAATAGTCGATTAAAAATTGCAATAATCAATTTTAATGTCCTCGCCGGCTGGATTAATTATTGGAAAAATTATAATAGTTTCTTGTAAAATTTACTACAGTAATATTGTTTTAGTAAATTTGCCAAGAAACTACTGCAATTTCCTAAGAGTTCATTAAAATTTATCATTGCAATTTTTAGAATAGAGAGCTTTTACCCCCCTGTAAAAATTATACACCGTAATAGAAAGTTCCTATACAATGTAACTTAATTATATAACTGTATATTAAAACAAATATTTTTCGTTCACTCAATATACGTACTTAAACGCGTTATCGAATTTCGAATAACAGCACATTCAATGCAAGCACAGTTTGCACCGATCGATATAACACCATAAACATAAGATATTATTGCCACTAATTTTCCTCGCTACGGCATGTTAATAACACACAATTTTTTTTCTTTTTGTTTCAGGTAAGTAATCGTGACATTTACGCGGGGGCACCGCCCATGCTGATTATTTATCAGCGCACCAGGTAAGGTATGCCTCGTTGCCCGTATCGGACAAAGAGAGCGCGAGGCGAGGAGAAAAGTTGCGCAACATTCCATGACCGTGGAGAGGACTCGGTGGAAAAATTGGCTATGGGAAAGAATCGTCGGATCGGGGCGACCGTCATTGTTGCCTCACCTCCGACAATTTTTAGATAATCTGGCAAAATTGCGCTGAAATGATAGAGCGCGATTCGCGTTGGCGCGGAAAAGCTCGGGCTGGTGCATTAGAAAGGATTTTTCTTCGCTGCACAATGAGGCGTATTTTTAGATGGTAATAGTTATCAGGGAAATTTGTTGAGATTTAAATTAATGATTGAGGGGTTGGAAGCTTTTTCGCGATTTCCAATATTTTTGAATTAAATAATAAAAAAAGTGATTTGTAATATTAAATGCAGCAGCCGCATATGCAACTAATAAATGTAATAAAATAATTATATAAGGTATTAAAAAATTTTCGCATTTCGGATTTCAACGTGCACATTTAATATCGTGATTTTGCTTCAGTAATTTAGTTCTATCGTAACGCAAGTACTGCAAAGCTTGAAGCTATAATAAATAATTAATCGTGAGATAATTAGTTTGCATATTCGTTATAATTGCTACTAAATTTCGATATTAATTCATTGCATATTTATTTTATGAGATTCTCAATTATTTCTATTGAATTTCTTCTTGAGAATGCAAACTATTTTAGAGGATTCATAGACTATTGGTACTTCTTAAACTCTGGAAAGTAATAATTACGATAACAACGCGGGGAAAATACAATGTATTATATCATTTTTATCTGCTTTTTGTATAACACTTATCAGAGGAATACGGGCGTAACAGACGTGTATACGTAATAAGGGGAATCTTGAGATAAGAAAGAACAACTCGATTAAAAGCTTGATCTTTTTATTTATCGTTAGATTACAGTAATAAAGTGTAAAAATATGATGTCAAATTTGTTAATCAAACTTCTGAAAAGTTCTTATTTTTAAACTTAGTGGGGGGGCTCATAGCTCTGGTCTAACTTAATTATTTTAAATAAATTTTTTTACTAAGTTATCATTAAAAATGAATCATTTTTACTTGGTGTTCTATCCCTCGTCTAAATGTTCTCTCTTCCAAAAAATTGTCGTACAAATTTTAGAAAAGGTGAACTCACCTACTCCTGTTGACCGAATGTTCTACTTGTCTCATAATTTATTTTAAAATGACAAATATTCTGGTTAGACGACAAGTCAAGAACAAAACTGATTGACGTCCTTAATTATCGTAATCAACAAAAGACGCATCGCGCAAAATGTAAAATGGCAGCCTTGCGATGTCACAGCCTTATTATCACCAAATACCGAGTCAGTAATTTTAATTAAATTAAAAAATCCCCATCATAAGAAGGTACCCTCCGTCTTTCCTTTTCCTTTTTTTCATCGAAACGCAAAAGATAAAGAGCGAATGTGACACTAAACGAGCATATGTATACGCGAGCGAGAGCCAGGTCGGAGCGAAGAAACGGGAGAAAGAAGCGAGGAGAAAGTCGCAACGCGCGTGCATAGCTACCGGGATGACGCGCATCGATCAATCATTCGCTAATTATGCCCGCGATTTCTTTCTTCCGAGAGAGGAGAGGAGCGCGCGCTAACGGCCGACGACCCCGAAATTTTCGTCCCGGCTCCGCGGCGGATACTCCTTGATCTGGTTTCGAACGGTCCGCGAGGGCAGGTTCTTCGGGGCCCGGCGTGCCTACTCGTACGCGTTCACTTCGGCTGCCTAATAAGAAGGCAGAGGTGTGCGCCGAATGCACCGGGCGAGAGGCTGTTTGCATTTGAAATATTTAACTAAGGTGAAAAGATAATTGTCCGTTTTGTTTCTTTAACATTTTAATAAGAGGTGCTACTAAAAGAAAAATTTTCAAATGGGAAGTAAGGTAAAGATGGAACATAGGATATGACGAGTATAGTTTTTGTATCTATAGAGAGAAAGATGTTCCATTTAAAATTTATGTAATAATAGATTTGTACATTTATTTGATTTTTAAATTAATCGCTTTTTTTAATAAAATAAGATCAATTATTAAATTAAGAAACCAAATAATTCGGGCATTAAAAGATTAATAAAGCAAGAGCAAACTATGCACAATTTTTTACTGTATTTATGGTAAATTTAAGTACTGCAGGTCATCACCTCTTTAGCAAAGATTCATGGTTCAGTGGAACATTTTTTATTAACATTTTGCTTTCCTACTTTAAAAATTTTCCTTTATAGTGGCTATTAGTTACTTTCGAGACTTTTTAGTTCAACCAATTATGAACTAAATAAGCAATTTGTAACAGAAATGAAACGATAATTTACATCAGATTCTGATCTCTTGCAAATTGTTACAATATCATTTTTTATTTCCATCAAACGGAACAAATACCTTAGCCTAATAAAACCGATAAAATTCAAACGTCTCGGAAAAGCGAGAAAAAAAGACCGCAGAGATTCACTCTTAAAAGCCCGAACGAAAGAGGAAAAAGCGAGCCAGAGAGAAAAGACAGTTCCGCTAGTAACAATCAAGTCGAGGTAAGGAATAAAGCAGTCGGCCGAGGGAGCGAAACGGTCTCGGGTGCAGCCAACGAAGCGGGATCGCAAGCGCATTAAACGAAATTAAGCAATTAACCATTTAATCGAATTAGCGCGGCGCGCGCGCGCGCAGCTTGCGCCCGCGAGAGCGAAGTGGAGGAGGCCGGGTCTCGACGGAATCGGACGCGACCGAACGAGAGAACAGACGAGCCGTCGCTCGCCGAGAGGCGGGGGTAAAAAGCGAGAGGGCCCGAATTGATGGAGGAGTTGACAGACGGGGATAAAGAAGAGAGGGCGAGGGGGGGGATTCGACGCGAGCCATTCCGCCGGGAGGACCAGTTAGCGGGTCAGCGCCGCGGATCCCCCTTGACGTGCGGGGCCCCCTTAATTAATTAACGACCCTCAAAAATGTGCGCCTTACATGGAAGCGCGCGCCCGCGGTAAGAAATCGCCGCGCTCCGCCCGAGCTATCTCGAGAATTCGGATTATCATTATTGCGGCTTTACCTCTCCCCCTCTCCCCCGTGGCCCTATTCATTAATCGACGCCAGCGCGGCCGATCGATCCGGCCGGTGTTTTTGCATAGGGAGCGACTTAGGGCGGGGGAAAAAATTGCGCCGCGACTTGATTAAGATAATTAAGAAATTTGGTGAATACTAATGCGCTTTTTATTAGCGCTTCTATTTATTTTCCGCGATGCGCTCGATTATGCAAACGAATGGTTTTTAGACGTGGATTTAAAAGTAAGCAATTAGGCGAAATTATCTTTATACTGCACTGATAATGCATAATGTATTTTCAAAGTTGATTTATAACTCATTAACTTTACGTAAGTTTAAAGTAAGACTCCGTGAAAAACGCGAGTATAATGGAGGCATCGAACGCAACTAAAATTTCCGGAAGGTTCAATCATTTTTTACGCGCCCCGGCGAAGTCGTTTTCGCGATCAATAGGCGAGGTTAAGGGAAAAAAGCGGCGGCGCAACCGCCGCGGCTGCGTGAAATCGGGAAGCAATCGTTAAACAACGGTATTAATTGCAAAAAGCCATCGCGACGGCGCAATATAAGCCGCGTATCCCGCGGAGCTGCAGAGGCGGAAGAGGAGGGGGGAAGGGGGAGGGAAAAAAATGAGTGGAAAAGATATTGCGCAATCAAAGCTGGACGCGGCGCGCCATTGTCATTGGATTTCGCGGCGGCCCGCCGTATTATTGCGCGCGGGCTGAAACGCGGACGCGCATCCGCCGCGGGTATAGGACGGGACGTGGAGGATACGATATGAGCCAGACGAATGTATTGCATTATCCCGCGAAATGAGCCGCGCGCGCCGCTCGGAAAGCAATTAACGGTGGCGGCGCGCGAACATCCGCGCGTTCTAGTAGGCACCCGATTGATGGAGACTTCGCCGCGGCCTTTTACGCTGAGGATCGCTTTTACGAAAAAAAAGGGGAATCCCCTGATACCGTGGTGCTCGCGCAGCCTTGCTCGAATTTTATTACGCCGCTTTCAGCTACCTGACCACTTTATTGCACGGGCAATTTAGACTAGGCAAGTGTATTATAAAAGAGAGGTGAGCCTTTACGTCAGAGCGCGAGAAATAAGTTTGCTACTTGTTTTTGAACCAAGTAATAAGGCTACCTTAATTTGCGGTTCAAGGAAAGGTGGTATGCTATTTGTTATTGCATAGAAGGTGATAACGAGTCTGTAGTTCTTGGAATATCTCTAATGCGGCTAGATGTTATCTCTTTTTATAGATAGAAGATTATATGGAGCTAAAGAAAAATGGTACTATATTGATAGATGGGAAAATATCTTGTTTGAAGCTCAAAAATGTATCTGTCTCATTTTTATTCAATAACAATTATATTCAAATAGTTGCTCGATGTAGGTGATATTTCCTAAGTAGGTACTACTCGTAAAAGTGATAATTCATATATACCTAAATGAATGTAATCATCGGTATCCCTCAATAAACACGATAAAAAGTGCACATACAAAGTTTCTTACATCCCCGATTATTTTACATCGACATGCCAGTTTACAAGCAAAATACTATTTTATTTACGTCGCTCGTCCACCCACGTTAAAATAAATAATTTACTTTGAATAAAATAAAGTAACCGCGAAGCTCAGGGTAAGGTGTACAAAATAAGCGGGTAGAGATTTATAGCCGTGTGTTATACAAGAAGGAGCAATTTTTATTCAGCGCGCGGCGGCGGAATGGGCGACACGACTCGCCGGCGGCTCGCGGCGACTGCGTTTCTTTTTCCGCCAATTGGAATGCGCGAGCGATAAAAAGGCGACTCGCGACACCTGGTACGCGGACGGGCGAACACGCGCGCCGAAAAAGCCCCGGCCCTGTATACACGGCTCTCGTCGCGCCGGCCATTTGCTTAATCTGCTTTGACAGAAGGACGCGCGCGCGCGACCCGTTCTTTCGGCGGGGCCTATATGTACCCACTCCACTGGTGGACAACCCCATTATTGCGACGCGGTTGGAGCTACCGACTGCGCGCCTCTCTCCTTCTCTCTTTTCTTCTCTTTTTGCGCGTCTTTGGGTCTCTTTTTCGTTGCACCCGCGACGCGGTCCTGCACGCGGCGCTTCTTTATTTGCGCGCACTCACTCGAACCTTTGAAGTAAAAAGGAATAATTTTTGCCGAGGGAGAGAGGAGACGTTTAAAGACACTCTTTAAAACCAATATAGCCGTGCCGTCCACGGGCTTTTAAGTTGGAATGAAGTGCCACTTTGAAATTAACTTCAAATGTCATTAGGGTAATAGAATGCTCGTGAAGTTGCGCTTGATAAATAGCGCATAATCTTAAATTTCTTCAGATCGTGACTGCAATTCGTAATCAAATTTCTTGAAGGATTTTAATGATATTTGGCATTCTTTTATATTATGGTATAATAATCGTAACTATAAGTAATCTAAATCGATTTTTGATGTTTTTGCAGCTCTTCGACTCGCGGAACGATGCGCGGAATGGCAATACGAGCCTCTGAATGAATATTGGCACTTGAATTGCATAACCCCTCGCATTACACATACCTTACCTCAAAAATTGATTATTTTTAAAAATAAAGCCTACAGTTTCTTAATTCTTGTAAATTAAACTTATTTAAAAAATCCTATTAACTTGTCTTTGATAATTTTAATAATTTACATTCTTCTGAAGCCGAACGAATTATAACGTAAGTAAATTTAAGTTAATATAAATTGATCTAATTTCTCCTAGAGGAAATTTCATAATTGCTAATTCAGTGTAATTCATTTAGCCTGTCAAGAGCTTCTCCCTACCTTAATTCCTCAATTATATTCAAACAACGATAAAATATCTTTCTCGGAGATAAAGATCGTAGGATGTTTCCTTACCTTGGAAGTATTTTTGGGAAAACCGTAGCACTAATAAGTTATTCTTTCCCTGGCCGTAATCTTAACTGATAATCATCCCCTTTTTTCTGAAGCGACGAAAGACGCTTTATCTTTTTTTTCTTACTCATTAAAGGAGATTATATTCATAGATTGGAGGTGATAATAGCTTGATTTGTACAAAGACGAAACGTGTGTTAGACAAATCCTTTTTCTAGCTTTCATTAAATGAATTACTGCTGCGTGGCTTTGCCTCACGAATTTTGTTCCTTTGCCTTAATATTCAACGCACGCTTTTGATGATATCGTAAGTAATAACATTAGTAATTTATTTTGTGAGAAAACTATTTTTTTTACATCTGCGGTTGCGCATTAACATATATGAATGCTTAAAAATGCATTGCAGAAACTTCGGTAATTATTGGAATATACTATATTTAAAAAAAGCTTAATTGACATTTCTACTGTCAACAGTAATTTTTCAACGTATTTTGTGATTAATCGTCAACATTTCTTAAAGTTGCACAACTTTAACAAAGTGCAATCAAAATCCAATCAATCTCAATGCTTTCTCGATTGTTGCTTTTTATTTCGTCGAGGCGAATAAGCCGGAAATTGGTGAGAAACAGCAGGCAGATAAATTACTGCAGGTTAAATTTTTTGCATTAAAAAAGTCCCTTCATTTTTAGCCTTCATCATCATTTGATTCTGTGGATATAAGACTAGTAGCAACTCCATTCACTCTTTTACAAGTGCTGAAGTGCACAAAAGAAGCTCCCATTCATCAAAAAACTGTAAAATTCTGATGTTCGACTAGATCATTGCGAAACAAATTATAGCACAAAAATTTAAGTTTGTTTCGAGAAACCAATCCTAAAAATTCTAAATACCCACTTTGATTTTAAATAATAAATTACATTCGTCCGCGCACATATTAAACCTAAAAAAAAAGTTAATCACAAGAGAATTCCATAAGAATGACTTTTGACGCAGGTGGGAATAAAAAAGCCGAATTGACGAGATGATTTGACGGCAATTGCGCCCGCGCGAGGTCCCGATACAAAACCCGAGCTTCCGAATAAAAACGAGGCACTCGGTAGCGTCCGAGGGACGCGTATACACATCGAGCCGTCGCTTTGTCGAGGCGCGAGCATCGGAAACCGATGACATTTTAATGCGACGTTCGCCGCTGCCGAAACGATATTACGAACAAAAATGACGGGGCGCGCTGCCCGGTAGCCCCGCGCGGCACCTTTTTTTTCTCCTCCCAACCTAATTACTCGCGGGGCCGAACACCTACGTTCCCGGGGCCCCCGATGTTTACGATCGAACTTAATCATTCAATTACGGCGCGTGACGTGCAACAACCGCCGCGATGACGATTATTCGGCCCGCCTCGGTAATAACGAGGCGAAAAAAAAAAACGAGAGAAAGAAGGAAGGAAGCCGCCGACAGACGGGCACGGGATAAAAAGGAGACCTGCGTTACGCGCGGACAATGAGGAGCGCCGTACGTACGTGTCATTCAATCGCCCGGGCCTGACGCGCAAAACGCGAGCGCGAGGTATACACCGCGATAAGCCGGTAGCGCGGAAAAAATAAAGAAGGGCGAGCGGCGAATGGAGGAGATCGCGGTTTGCGCCTGCGAATTTTGTAAAGAACTGAAAAAAAAAATCGGCGCGTTCAGCGCGAAAATTCGAATGCGCGCGGTTTTTTCTTTCGCTCGAGTGAAACTCGCCTCGCTCGGCGGGGAAATAGCGAGGCATAGAAACGCGCTTTTTCTTCGCAGGCCCTTTTTTTTATAGTCTCGGCTAAAACCGCCCCGTTTCAAATGTTAAATATAGGTTAAGGGACGCGCAGCGCGCTTTTTCTTTGTCATCTCATAACTCGCCGTTTTTCGCAATCCACGCGGAAGCGCCGCTAAATTACTGAAAGAGGCGCGCCTGCAACCAGTCAAAGGCTTGCCACCGCGGGTAGTAAAAAAAAAAGTTGTTTCGCAGCGGCGCGCGCGTTAGTTTGAAAAATTTGTCGAGCGTTTACAGTTTGACACGCTTTTAGGAGGATGATGCGCGCACGGTGATTCCACGGGGGATTTTCACAGAGCTCATTCATCGGATTTAAAATCGTGTGAATCGCCGCGGGCTTCGCAATAATGCGCTTCGCGATAAACATCGGTAAACCGTGTTCTAGTTACGCTTAATCACTGAGTTTTTATGCGGGTGAAATCATTTTTAATGCTGCTGCCGGGTGAGCCTTGCTGGGTGGAATTAGAGCAGTTATTATGGTGATAATTTTAAAGTTCCGCGGAAAATGTGTATTTTAGAAATAGCGGATTATTTGTTTACCACATAAGTATTCCGATGAAACATTAATTTGTAGCAATTATGTGTTTATTAAATCTAAAATAAACTAAAAGAATTAGTTTAGCTTGTCGAATCCGACTATTTTACTTGCGGTTGAAACTAAATAAACAAAAAAAAAAGAACAGGTAAATCGGCAGCAAACTGTAAAAACGGTCACAGTTTTTTGACTGCTATCAAATCAAATAGCACATTTTTCGATTGTTAAAGAAACACCACCACTTTATCCGTGAATAAAATAGTTTTTTCTCGCCATAAACTGATAAAATATAAGACACTAAGTAATTTCATAACCTAATCGAGCATACCATTTATTATACATTTTATTCGAATTAAGTATCACTTGAGAACTATACGATTTTCAACAAAAAAAACACAAAATAACAAGTGTAGTTTCTACGTATAAACACTAATTTGATATCCCTCGAGGGGGTTGCGCTACGACGGAGCCGGTAAGTTGAAACTTCGAATATGAGGAGCTCGCTAAAGGCCAATTGTATAAATTGCTGAAAAAGGACTTGCTCACGATGCGTAAGGAGCCGTGAAAAAGGATCGCGTGAAAAAATTCACTCTAGCCCGTTTCGCCGCGCACAATCCGAATTTCGTGCATGTACGAGGCGAAGGCATGTGTATAATGCAGCGGCGCTGCCGCGTCTCAGATTACATCCTGTCACATCCCCGTTATCCAAAGCAGCGCGCGCGTTCGCCTTCTCTCCGCCGTTCGAATATGCGCGCGAAGTATGTATCTGTAGATGTACGAATGTGTACTTATTTACGTGTACGCGTACGTGCTTGTGTGGGTGTGTGCGCGCAAGTGTGCGTGTGCTTTTGTATGTGTGTGGGTGTGTAACCACCTCGTCCGGTGTTAACATCTTGTCGTTCGAATTGGGGCCCCGAAGTCTCGTTTCGCGCGCGCACTCGACGCGCGGGGCCTCTTTACTTTTCGGCTTCCCCTTTGCGCCCGGGAGGATTGCCCCGCCGCGCGCCAGGAATTTTCATAATTACACGCCGGGGCCGGCGCTCCGCCGTCGGCGCGTTTATTTTCATTAGAATGCGCGCCGCTCGCCCCGGCCGCGGGTTCGTTGATCCTTTTCTCGTTTTGGGGAGCCCGCTTTCTCCCTTTCGACGCCCTTTGTGCGCCGTCGGCAGCATACTTTTCTCTCCCGGGAAGGCCGTTTCTCGAATTTTTTTCCGAGCGCCCCGAAGCGGAGGCGCTCAAAGTGGGCGTTTCTTTTATAGCCGCATCTGCATCCGATTGATGCGCCCGATTTCGACGGCCCAATTCTTTTGTTCGCCGGCGGCGCGCCACCGATTCCAATTTAAATTGCAGCTAATCCTGAAATATGTTAGTTAGGCGTTTTTGAAGTCTTACTTATGATCTTTTGTAATTTATATTCAATATTCAAGATTTAAAAATTAATTTGAAGTAAATCTGATTTTTGTAATCTGTAGGGTGATTATGATGAAATGGGAGTGTGTATTAACGAAAGCAAGATTTTTATTTATGATAGTTTTTTATTCATTATCTTTCTGAGCTTTTTGTACGTGTTAAAATTAACAAAACAAAGAAAGATTCGGTAGTACAAAATCACCCTCCAAAACACTGGAAACTTGCTTAATAGTACACACATTAATTGGCGGTTTTACACAGCATCATTTAACGCGTTATTGCGGTACAGCATATAAACTTGACTCACGGTTGAGAAGTCCTATTCTAAACGGTCGACAATTCGACGACGAAACATTAAGCGCGTTTAAGCGCTTTTGCAAATGTACTACGGCAAGGTACAGTGGCTGCTTCCCAAATAAATACTGCTTCATGCACGACACATTAATACGCTCGTACAGTCAAATAATTCAAATTAAATTTTACAAAATTTTGAATCTTGCTAAATTTAATTAAATTGTTTCTACTTTAAATATATTTAAAATTATTTAATTAATATTGTACTGCATTTCCTAAATTTAATAGAAATCTATTCTATTTTCTTTGTAATAATTATCGGTCATTTAAATCACTATTATACGTGAGAAATAAATTGTTGAAATACGATTAAATTGATTGTAAAATACTCCAGTTTGCGAGAAGTTAATTTTGGAGTATTCTATAAAGGGAGTAAATCCCGTTAATTTTCTAAAATAGAATAAACTAATGTACGTTTACAACAAAAGCACGTAATTTTTTTGCATCAGATATTACGGAAATAAAAATTATTAGAAACAGAAATTAGCCATGCCACGTTCCATCGGCACACACTTAAATATTTCTCTCATCGCACCAAAACACGACTACACATAACTAAAGCATCCCCTAATCCAGCAATCAAAACGATAAAAAAAGTACCCCGAACCGACTGCCTAATTACGCCGGGCGTAATCTGTCCGTCGGCCTTCAGCCACCCTTTATCGGCGTTGCGATTTCGCCGGGCAGACACGCACGCGGCACGCGCGCTTATCGCGGATTATATTTTTATTGCCTCGCGGGGCTCGGCCCCCCGTCGGATTATCGTCGCCGCGTACGCAGCTGAGGTCCCGATCGCAGGCACGAGGGTTCGACTCCGCGGACCAGGGGTGACCGTCCCACCTCCCCCCCTGCCGCCGACTGGCATAACCCGCGGGTGTCTTCGGGACTATGCGCGAGAGAAGGTTTCGCGGTACTTTTACGAGCGAGGTCTCGAGACGCGCACCTGCTTTTATGGGGGTCGCCCGAAATTCCCCGGGCCCTTTGATCGAGCTGTTAAGCGGGCGAGACGAGTCGCGCGCGAAACGGCGCCGCGCGACGCCCGGTTTATAACTAATTGCGCGACTAAGAGCGCCTCGAGCCCCCCCACCGGAGGCTTAAATTTATTGCCGTTTTAACGGCCACGCGAGGCTGACTGCGCGCTTTTTAAGACGCCTGTGTGCCTTTGAGCAACTGCGCGCTTGCGACATTGTATGCTGCGCGATAAAAAGATTTCGAACAACATTTAGTAATTGAGGATAAATGGAAAAGGGGGGAATAATTATTCTTGCGCGTATCCTTTATAGTGTGAGGTGATGATTCGAAGAAGTAAAGATTATCTTACATCAATCTTTCTTGATTTTTTATGTTTTCAGTAGTGTATCTATCGAATTGGTCGAGAATATCATTTCACTTGCTATATCATGGTCTTTGATCATCTACACTGCCCAGCTCCTTTTCTCAAAAACTTACCCTGAGTATCATAATTATGAAATTTAGCTTGGTTTTCGAAATTTATTGATGTTTATGTTTCTCCATATTTTAAAAGCTCTGAGATCTGTTTAATTTATTCTTAAAGAATTTAAAAGCTTTTACCAATACAAAACGAAGATAGTAAAAATAACGATTTTTTTCATTTTAGTATTTTTATTTCATTTAAAGGTTTACAAACTATACATTTTACAATAACAAATTAAAGATATAAAATATATTATATCCAAGATCCTTAGGAAAGAAAACAGAGAATCGAAATAGCATCTGATGTAAAAAGATATTCAAAACGAAATTAAATATCTCCTTCGCAAATTCGGCGGAAATGCTTTAACGATTTATCGCGAAACGGCGACCAAAATTTATTTATCCCTCGTTACGAAGAAGCAATAAATAAACGGAATTCACGCGGGCGTCCGCTCCGCATAAAGCCCGGACTTAAGATTCCGGCCGACCGCAAAAAGCACTTCTATCCACCCGGCGCGACACATTATTATTCGTAAAATTATACGCGTACGCATTATACGCGGAGCCTATTGATTTTCACTCGGCCGGTCCGCGGGCATGAGTAACGAGTGCAAACGAGCGCGACGCGAAATTTCGTATTCCCGGTAAAGACAAAAAGCGCGCCGTATACGCTTAAAAATCGGCCGCGATAACGATCGCGAAATTCCTGATTCCTCTGGCAAGATTTAAGAGGGTGTGCGGAAGGACTCGGCCGCTCTATCCTCCTCTCTTTCTCTCTCCGATCCCGCGGTGTGCCCGCTTGACGAATAACAAGACGCACGAGCCATTACGGGATCCATGCGCGCTCTCCGTCCTCCTTGCGGCCAATTCAAAATTCAGGAACGAGGGGAGTTCGTGAGCGCGCGACCAAAATCGTATGCAATTGGAATGAGCGCGACGTCATATAACGACGACGAGGGAGCGAGAGAGAGAGAGAGGCAGAGTCGACGGTTTTATTCGCTGTTAGAACGACGATCGACCCGCTCCCTCCGGAATCGGCGATCGCCGATAAGCTAATGCCGCGTGAGAGCGACCCCTTCGCGAAATCTCATTACCGATGTGCGCCGCGCCGACCGGAGCGGATCGTCAGGCGCACGCGGCGGATTATTCGCCGAGGTAGCGCGAATTATTCCGAGCGAAATCGGCGCTGTCCCGATGCCGGGAATGTTGTTTTCGATTCGTTGTTGTTGTATACCACTCGGCGATTTTGCATTTTAGTGCCGCGATCGGAATCGTTCGAAATGCGCGCTTCGAATGAAAATCGTCTCCTTGTAGGGGAGCGTCTACTTTCTTTAGTAAATTGGTTGTACAGAAGTTTTGATTAGTTATACGGGTAATTGTATGTACACCTTTGATTTTAAACACCATTTTACTAGCAGAAAATTAACGATATATTGGTCGGTATTGGTTAATGAATGACTATTAATTAATAATTAGAAAAGTTAACTACGATTGGCTTATTTATGATTAATGTTCAAACAGGGTTTTACTCAACAATTTTTACTACTAAGTTTTACTTATAAATTCGAAATAAAATACTTCGATTATTTTTGTGTAGTGTAAAATCGCTAGACAAAGGTTCTGTTAAATAATGATAATTCTGTAACAAAACTGTGTAGGTTTCCTGGTATGGAGGTCATTCTATAAATAAAACTTTATAGTTTTGTTAGATTTGTTTAAAACATTAAGAGAAGGTCACTTTTATTGTAAAATGATTCCATCACTCTAGAAAATGATTAATTTCTAACTGCACTTTAAATTTTCTAATCAAATTATCAAACAGTGTAAATCAATCTCCAGTAATCTCACCTTTAGAGTTAAAAAATATCATCAAAAACTCAGGTTATCCTTATTATTGCTATAATTTTAATAAAATTTCTTACTAAACATATCATTACAAAACTATTTCTAAACACGTATCCCTACTTAATTCTATTCTTTTATACTGATAAAAGCTTATTAATCAAATGTTACTGCATTACAACCAGACAAAGAATCACTGCTTGATTAAACTTACTCATAATAAAAAAAGCACATAACATTTAAAATCCCACAAGAGTTTCATTTCCAAATATTCTAGGAAAAATTTCGATAGAGCGGAGATCGCCGGAACCGCGGTAGAGCCCATCTTTTACGTTTACCCCAATAATTCACGTCTTTGATTCCTCGAAAAACTTTCACTGCTGCAGAGCCGAAGAGAAAAAAAAAAGCAAAAGGCGAAGCTGGAATCGAGATTTATCGATTTCAGATGGCCGCGGCGCGGTATAAGCGTTACCGGCCTCGCCGGAACTCGGCGGTTTTATTCGCGCGCCTACGCCCTCCTACGGTTACCGATGCTTGACCAGGGCCCCCGTACAGCTGACCGATAACGTAAATCGTCCGCGTAAATTCGACGCTCGCTACCGAATGTGTGTTGCGGAAAGTCGCTCGGTCTGCATTCGTTTATCGGCTGCTATACGGTAGCGGACGTCGGGCGTTTGTCTTTTAACCGCGCGACTGATAAACCTTTTACTTTGTCCTACATTTTTTTGGCAGAAATAAATGCGTTTAACGTTACCGGTATTGCGTGTATTTACTTTGTTGGTTAAAGACACTTTTTTAAGGACTTTCATTTCTTTTATTGAGCACATTTTAAATCCAAAAGAAATTCATTGAGTTCTTTAATTGTTTTTAACTAATGCAATATTTTTTTCGTAAAAGGATGATCTTTATAAACTGATGTTTAAAAAAATGCATTTATCTAGAAGTGACCAATAAATTAACCTTTACTTAAAAGTAGCTAAATTCGAAAAAAATTAAAACTAGCTATGATGACTTCGATCGCCCATTAAACAGCATATAAAAGTTGTGAATCATTACACATCTATCTTCTTAATCTTATTTTTATGGCCCCAGCGATCATTTATTATTCATTTCGAACCGCAAAGTATCTCGGCTATTGCATAGCGATGTAAACGACTAATAAGAAACTGTTTTTGCCAGAATTCCGCAAAAAAAGCCTCTTACGTAAACTCCATAAATTCAGCACTTATAAACTCGAAATCGTTTTACCCCAAAAAAAGGTGGAGAAAATCGCTGTGCCCACGAGAAAAATGGCACCTTCCCGCCGTTTAAACAGTCATCCATCAAAGCGCCAACGCGAGAAGCTTATGTCAGCGAGCAAATTGAAAGTACGACTACACCCGAGCTAATTGAAATTCCCGTACGTAAGTTTTAGGTGTACACCCGGCCGATTAGGAGGCTCGCGCGGTGTCAAAGCAAAAAGTCGCTTATAAGAGCGAACAGCTCGCGATTTCGCCGCGGCTATTTATGTAATTGCCGCGACTGGTAGCCGCGACAAACGCCATCTTTGGCCGGGGCCGTAATAAATGAACTGCGGAGTCCGCGCGACGTGTCCAAAGGACAACGGGCGCCGTAGATCAGTCGTGGGAGATACGACGACGCGTTTAAGAGAGAGAGAGTCGCGCTCCATCAAAAAGAGCGATATCACGCCGCCCTGGAGTAGTCACCTTTATGCCGGGCTTTCTAATACCCGGAGACAATGAGTTCGCTTGTCGTCGCTTTGCTCTTGCGTAAGCTCGCGTAATGGGCTGCGTTTTTCACGCTGAAGCCGCGACTTTGTTACAGTCGATGAGCTGATCCTCGATGCGCGCAGTGCTATTTTTGTTCTCATTTTTTTATAGAAATTTTGTACAACCGCATTCTCTTGGGTGTTGGGTTGATTGTGGGTGTTGCTGCATTTCACACCTTATCAATTATAAAACAGAAAAATGTAATTGAGAGGTTTGCGCATAATTACATTTATATATAATTTAATTTTGAAATTTATGGAAATTAATGAGAAACACCGGCAATTAGTCATGCGAGGGATATTAAAATTTTAATCATTTGCAATCAATCATTTCGGTTTATCGATCTATTTTTTTAAAAGGATCGACAAGTCGATTACCAATCAGGCCGGTCGTTTAATATCTCAAAATGTGCAAATGCGTTTTTTATATCGCACGTTAAATTTTATTTCATTTTTTTTTTGCCAATATCTAACTATGTCATTTACATTGTAAATTACGATTTCAACAAATCTAATAATTAGTACGCGCTGCGTTTTAACCAACCAAACCCATATCGACTGCATTGGCTCGCGCCGCTTGTTATTACATTATTCGACTTTCGAGCATGCTCATGCGTTTCTCCATTTAATTACAGTCTCGTTGAATTTATTGCAATAAGTGTCAAACGGCGAATTTACGAACTCTGAATAAGCGAATAACGCGATTTTCGTAACTAATTCAGCGTGCGCTATACATCGCCTAAATTCGATGTAAAAAACAGAAGTGTTCCAATTGAAGAAAGAGTCACCCGGCGAGCGGACCACTAATTGGAATGCTTCTCAGCGTTGAATGACAAGACTACGGAAGTATCGCGTGGTGTTTTTCTAAATTATTTCACTTTCAAGATTCAATCAATTCGTGAAAGTCGTCGCACGAATCCGGTGCCAAATGGGATTTTGCTGGCAAGCAATGTATCTTGCATTAAAGAAAAATAGCGTTACGAAATTATAATTCGTACAGCGGTCAATTTTGTCAAGTTTTAATAACAACAACCTTTATTGCATATTTCATGAAGGCTTGAAATAGATAATACAATTGTACAGAATAGATGACTGCACTCACTTTCACCGTAATATACTTATATTCAATACTTATTGATAGATGTAAAAAGGTAACTTTCAAGAAAATCTTATCAATTTTATCTGCCTTGTTTCGCCTACAGACTATTTTATCAGATTTCGGTCCGGTATCCACAAAAGTAACGCCACTGTTTCATTGTTTACTATAATATTGAATGAAGGCAAGATCTTACTTATGATCGAATCAGGAAAATGCACGACTGCTGGTTATCTCGTGAACTTTGTAGTTAATTCAAAAATAAAAGAACCCATGTTCATCGTTGTAATAATAAAAACGTGTCTTTAATTTTCTTACGCGTGTAAAAACCTAATTAAAATAAGAAATGTACCAAGAGTTCCTTAAAACACAGAAAACTTCGAGATCACAATGTAAATCGCGAAATCAGACTACCACCTTATTAATTTGATTTTTCGACCGAAAGCGGCATCCCACCACCGCGTCATCGGTAAAATTTGCGCGAAACTTAGCGTGGCGTATGAAATTATTTCGAGAGCTAAACTTAGCCCTCTCATTAGTGTCCCGCGAGCGACTGCGAGGCTGCCGTAATTACTAAAACTTGTAATCGGGCCCCGATACAGGGCGGGCCACGGCAATGAACTCTTCTGCGGCTTCGCCGGCGACGATCACACGCTTCGACGAAAGTGCCTTCTGTGCACGCATCCTGCGCTCTCATTCAAAAGCCCCCAAGTTCCCGAAACTGTCGCCAAAGCAGTTGCTTTCGCGCGCGCGCGCGCGACCCCTCCCCCTGGGGCATGCGGTACTCGTTAGCCGCTACCGTCGATGTAATCCTTCCGCTACTGGTATATCGATTCGGTCGACGAAAAAGTAATCAGTGCTTGGTCTTACCTTATTAATTAAAGTTTTTGGATTACTTACTTACTTACTGTAATTTTTCGTTTGTCAATTTTATTTTCTCTCTAAATTTCAATCTTATCACTCAAAGATAGTGAATATTTATTTGCAGTTTGCACTAAACAGTTTCCAAACAATTCCGTACTTATCACTGAAAAGTAGTGAATATTTATTTATTTGCAGTGATAAGTGCACAACTGTGTTGAAATTTTCACTGGAAGAAATTTAGAGTTTATTTTCTAAGTGATGAGACTTGGTTTAGTCAGGCAAAACCTGATTTACTTATTGTTTTATTGATTCCACCGTACTTTTTTGCTCGCTCGCATCTCGATTAATTATCATTTTTTGTATCGGAAATATAAAATTAATTACGTTACTAGAATTTTATGGAAAATGCCTGTCAGTATAAGTAATACCGGTTTCCTTGATACCGTTCGCAGTTGTAATAATTAATTAAATGGTCTCTTTTGTTTGGCATTATTATCATTCTACTGCATTGCAGGCAGCTATCTCGTTATCAATGCCCAGGAGTAAGTTATAGATAAATCATTGCATGCACATGCGCGCCATTCGACTCTCGTGTGCCAATCCAGGTTTATAAGGCATTTTTCGCGCAAAACTTCTTGATTGCATATATTAAGATTAAGGTAGCATTTAAAAGAATCAAAACACAACGGCTTATTATTTTTAATGAATTTCCCTTTTAATTAAACATCGTAGGTAGTTGCAAATTAATATTTCGTAATGTTTCGAGACACTGTATATAATGTTAGTTTAAAATCCTGCGAAATAGGTGATGAAAAAGTGAGAGAAAAGTAGTTTATTTTACTGCGGTGTCATAAAGTTTTACTAGCTTTATTTTTTTCTTAAGATCCAAGGTAGAAATAACTTTTAAAATAAGAAAATCTTTTGCAAATAAACTCGTTACCCAACTATTGCATAAATCCTTACTTATTTTTCTAGGACATACTTACGTGAAATTTTCGCGAAAACTCCATTCCCATTTGTCGACTAAACTTTCGTAAACTTTGTTTTTACTGTGAATTGTTAATTTTTCAAAAGGCACGTGCGTATAATCTCCATTTTCAGTTTACATGGGATTTAGTACGTAATCTTAACGCAGTATTCCCTACCTCGCTATATTCACTCGCCAGTGTTTGCGCACTGTTTCGAGCCATAATACCGCACAAGAACAGTCGTTGCTACAACCGTAATCAAAGATTCAGTCTAAAATAAGCCCGACTGCGTGAAAACGATGTCAATTTATGCAAGTAAGCATCGCATTAAATATCTAGATTCTTGCAGACAAGGCAAGGCATACAGTTATTTTTTAGTAGATTACGAAGATTATGCAGGTGAACGAAAATTTGCATGTGCAACCATTTAGCGCATTTACAGTTGTTGAGATTAAAATCGGAAATGAATTTTCACTCTAAATGGAAAATTCGCATACAGCCTTGAGAATTATGAACTTTTATCTTTTTGTAGTTATCGTAAACTCAAATTTCATGAATCGGTTATTAAACAGTAAAAATTTGCTGATCGGTTACATTTTCTGACATAAATAACTGGAAATGAATGCTCTCTTTAAAAATACAATGATAGGATGTTGTGAAGCATGTATAAGACCAAAATGATTGGTAAACATACGATAGAATAAAAAAAGCTTCAAATTACTATCTTAAATGGATTAATTAAAAAATCATTGAATTTTTTACTTTTAAAATTATTGTAAAATTTGTAAACTAAAAGATTTTGTTAATAAATGTCGATCCGACTTATTTTCTAACTTCAACGCTTTAGATTTTGCTAGTAATAAATAAAACTAAGCTTTTTATCGCAAGTTTCTCGGAACTACAAGATTCCTTAAATTCATACATCCTTGCTCATCCAAGCGAGCAAAATTAGAATCCCGCCAGACCTCGTACATAACCCGCGCGTCCGTCCAAGAATCACGGACATCAGGCGTCCCAGGTAGCCCCTCACCTCGCACTGCACAGATGAGCGCCCTGGACGGCGGTCACCGTCTCGCACACGCCGTTCCTCTCCCCGTCACCTTCCTCGCTTTTTTCTCTCCCCCCGTTCGTTCGACAGTCGCATTAGCATAACGGCGATTGCACGCGAGGCATCCCCACGGGGGGCAGCTCCTCGCGACTTTCGGCGCAGCCTCTCGTTGTATCGTGGGCGTTCGGGGGGAGGCGGCGCGCAAAAAAGGCCGGCGTACACTCGCTCACGAGATTCTCTCCTATCTCGCGCCCGCGCGAAACTCGATCGCTCCCCTGCACGCTCGCGGGACATCGATCCCGCTAAAAATTGCCGTCCGCATTGGTTCGCCGGCGCATAGATGGACGCGCTCTCGCGTTTCTCCGGCGCGTCGCATTCCCGAGACGACGGGGACGATTAGTTTTGGAAGTCTGCGTGCGGGGGTGAGCGGGGGGTCCGGAGCGCGGGCGATCGTGCGGACGAGCTCGCGAGGGATATAGAGTGTCGGACGCGCGGTACGTCCCCTTCCAGAGCGCGATGACTCCTGTGTACACCGGTATACCTGACACCTCCCTGTTTAGCCCTACACGGACAACCAGAATTACGCGCCGGGGTTATTTGGACGCTTGTACGGCTCTTTAGCTGCGGCTGCTACATTTAAATTGACGCCGTAGTCCGGCTTCTTCTGGCTAAATGATCAGGATCGAGTTCGATTTTCATTTTTTTTTTGTTTAGTGCAGTACTTTACGCTTGTACACTTGTGACTTTTCTTTTAAGACGTGTTATATGTAAAGGTGTTTAATTTTTAATATTTCACTGTATTATCATGTTTGGAGTATATCTACTAAAAACAATTTTGCATAAAAGTTGTTAGATTCACAGAAGATGACATCTGTAGGTAATCTCAACTTTGATCTTTATCGCCAAAGTAAAGTACATTTCAAAAAAGGCTTACTTTACTTTTTCATGCGAATCATACCTCAAAGCTTATCAAATTTTGGAAGAGACTACTTTTTTCTAGTGCTTTAAATTGGGCAAATATTACTAAACTTCTGCATTTTACTAAATTTTTTTTATTATACGTAAAACGTTACAATGTAATTTTCTTTCGAAGGTGTAATTTCGCGAAATTGATCAAGAGGCTTCAATTAAACCTCGCAAATAAAGAAAACAGCCGATGCAAATGAAGCAATGTAAACGGCCGGATAATAAAGCGAAAGAGAGAATTCGTCTCGTCAAATAAAATGGCAATATAGGTAGGGATCAATCTGGGCCAGTGATAAAAAACGGCTTTCTTGCCAGTAATTACCCCGAAGTAAAAGCAACTTTACGGTTCTTTACGATTATTACGGTGGCACAACGAAGATTCTTAAAAGGCACTCGTTACGACTCATAAACACCCGGCAAGTGTCAGATATCCCTTGACGACTAGCGAAGCCGGTAATTAACAACTATCTTGATGCCGACCACTTAGAAGTACGTGCGCCGATTGCAATTATTCGCGCGAAATCGACCGGCGAGTCCAGTTCGGTTATCGATCCGTAAAATAACATTACACGTAATATATAATCCGACCGGTCGAATCGTATACTTAATTGCATAATTTCAGTATTAACTCTGCTGTTCTCTCCTCCTTTTTTTTCAAAAAGTGTCGGCTCGCTCGGGGATTTATTAAAAAGTCGATATCGGAACTTAAACATTGGTCGGTTGCAATTACATGAACTAGTTTTGACATAAACAATATTAGATATGCAATTTTACATGCGTGATTTGTTTTAAAAACCATAATCGCGATAACTAGACCTTAATTTATATTACAACTATTTCGTCTTGGTACAGTCTACAAATAAAGTTCCTTTTTACATAAATAAAGGAAATAATAATATAGAATTATAGTATTTGATTTATTGCCATGTAAATATACAAAATTTATTTCAAAAATTAAATTTGTTTATTTACTTGCTTGTAACTGTTGCTGTCAGTATATCAGGTCTCTAACCTTTTGATAAAGAAGAATGGTTACAGTGACAAATCTATTATGTCAAAAGAATTTCGGCGTAATCTGCACAATAGTTTTAATTTTGTGAGTCATTGCACGTTCTCCAATGAACCGTTTTTTTTTTTGTCAACTAGAATGACTAAGTGAAGTTGATTTAAATACTGTTCAAGTGCTGCTTATCTGAAATCTTTCTCAGGAGATTAAGGATGACACTTTGTTATTCACGACAATGAAAAAAAGAAACAAAAGCAGTGGTTAGAACTGACCAAAGAAACTGGAATTTTGCGCATATATTTATTATAACGAAAAACTTCGGAGAAGTAAAATGAAGACATCAAAATAATCGCGTACACATAAATTCTAGAAACGAGGGGCGGGGGCGCGTCGGAGGGATATAATAATATCGTAGATCTATAATTTGCTTGACCGATGCAGGGAAAAAAGGTACACACACTCGGGGAAGTTGCATATTATTTTCCCAGCGGGTTTTTCTTATTTCAGCTGCGAAGTATCATAAATTACCGAGGGAGAGTCATCATCGACTGCTATATCGTACCACCGAATGCGTCGACACACGCATTAAAAATGCACCTGCATATAAAGCGGGTAGGTAGGCTTTGCCCTTACCCGGGATTAGCTTCGATTTTTATATAAGCAGCTGTGTGGCTTTTACCGCAAAAAGGCGTGAGCGCGCGTAGATTTTAGACGCCGATAAGAATCTTTTGTCGGCTTTCTCTTTTATATACTTAGTTTTTGAAGTAAGTATGGGCGTGTGTTACCTATTTAGGGGTGACTTTATAACAATAATTTTTAGTTTTTCTTTGAAACTTATGAATTGGTTATACAAAATTTTTTATTATAAAATTTCTATCGACTACAGAAAACACATTTAATTTTTATTTTTATAAATTTATTAATTAATTTTGGACAATTTGATTTCAATTCAAGAATTCTTTTCTTCTTATTATCTCACTTTAAACTAAATGTCGGTAGGAACGATTTTTATTTCACTTTATAATCCTATAATTAGATAGACTTAAAAGTTTATTTTTATCTAGGTCGTAACCTCTTTCTAAAAAATAAAACTGCTTAAAATCGCCAATAATTATTTTAAATTGCACTAAAGTCCTGAGTACCGCATGAGACTAAGCTTATATTTAGTTTAAATTGAAGCCTCCTCAATTATTTTAATTTAAGAATTCATTCACCTCCTATAAAAAATAAGAGTAAAAAGCAGTTCGCACATAATTTGAAAATAAAACGCCGTGTACAAGTAATAAAAAATGCAATAAACACAAATTCATTGATACATTTAAAACATAACATTCAAAGCAGAAATGCCGTAATTCCATGATTATAGTAATTTTAACTTGGTTTTTAACGTAGCAAGAATGCAATTCTCCGCACTGAAATCATTAAAGGTAGCAATGAAATGCAACAGAAGTAACTGCGATTCAACTTACCGCGCCATATCGGACGATAATATCTCGTCGACAAGCATCCTCGCAACATCTTGTCCCCCTGGCCACCCGAAAACCTGGAGACTCGCGCCCTTGTCCTTAGCCCCCGGGAGTCCCATTAAAATCGAGACTCAAGCCGACAAAGTTTCCGCGGTCCTCGAATTAGGCGCGACGCCGTTATCGCCGATCCGCCGTAAAAATCACAGTCGAAGGGCCGGCGAATTCGGCGCAAAAGATCAGAAAACGAGGCCTTAAAAGCCCGGGCTTTATGCCCTCGCGGCGCCGCTGGATGCACCTCTCATTAAGTTGCGCCGCCACCGCGACGTCCCTCGTATAATCGATTATTTACAGCGGGTCCCCGATGCGAGCCGGATGAAGATGTCCCCGTGGTTTAGCGCCGCAGCGGCACGCGAAAAATGCCGAGGCAAGTCCGAGAGAGTCGCGAAATTAAAGGCGGGCCAAAAAGAAAAGCGAGAGGATGATAAAAAGATATCGAGAGATTCGGCTTTATATACGCGGAGAGCGGTGTATTTTCGGGGACGCCCGCTGATCGCGGCCGACCAGGAGGTCCTCGCGCGCCTCGCCCCCTCCTCCTGTGCCAGCGACGTTTCTTCCCGTGGGAGGGAAGGAGATCGCGAGCGGATACCGGTGTGGCGGAATTGCGCCGCGTGGCCGATCGCAGCGGTATTGAGTTATGCTCGTGTAGCGGTGCTCTTAATTGGTTTTACCAATGTGTCCTGGGCGGCATACCAAGTTTGATGATTTTATTGACCGATGCTGTTGTTTCTTTAGTAAATCATACTCGCGTGTTCTGATCGCTTGATGGTATATGAAACTGTGGGATTTTTCTTGATCTTAAGGTCTAAGTGGGTTAGTTTTTTCTCGAATGGATCTTTAGAATTGAAAGGGAGATGCGGAAGGCGTAACAAAGTATTTCAGATAAGCATAAGGCGACTCAAATTGAATAAATTTATTTTAATACATTGATTACAATTAATAAAGTGCACTTTGAACACATAACCATAAATGTGTGCTTGAAATGATTTCAAATACGCTGACTGTGTTGTTTATTATAAAACTGCTTCTTCTTAAATTTAAAATATCTGCTTAAAGTGTAAAATGTAATACCTCAGTTTTAAAATTATGTATCAATCGTAATATAAAAACGATATTAGCGATTGATTCGATAGCTGACGTTTTCGATAGCAAATACAATTATCGATACTGCATATCCTGCAATTAAGAAGTAAACAATATTTCCTGGAAAGTGATTTTCATTCTCACTCGTTTTTCCTTCAAAATCGAAATCCAAATACATTAAGTGAAACGTTCGATTTAAGTAATCATTATCAGAAATTGCGTATTTTCCTATTGTCAAATCATCCGAATGATACCACAATTTTGAAATTCCCGTTTCGTAAATATTTTGCATTGGTTTCTTGAATCTATTGGTATACGGTGAAAACTCTGAAAATACTATAAATGTCGAAGAGAGCGGCATATCAAGGACGTTTAATTTCCATCCATTTTCTGGTTCAGATTTTGTTTTTGCAAAATAATTGGCCATGTATTGCGTTAAAAAACAAGCGGTGACGTTCCTCTCAAACAACATGAAAAAACAATAAGCCAATTCTGCCATAATGGAAGGAGTATCTTTGCCCCTATAAAATATATCCAGCTGTGGAGGAAATGTTAGATCCAAACCTAGATCATAAATGTCCGTCACTACTTCAATGTCGTGAAAATTTATTTGAATAAAATTTATGTTACATAATAGCTGGAAAAAATCTGTTGATAGTTCAAATGATGTAATCATCAAGAAAAAATAAATTAGTCTATCTCTCGTGGTTTGAGGTGGCTGCCCGCTCGACAGTTGAAAAAACACTATGATGATATTATAAGGTGTAAGGAATACAGAATTAGATCGGAAATATCTGAATAAAACTAAAATTACGATGAAAGCACTAAATAGTACACTAGCATAAATGATAAAGTTCCATGAGACAACAGGTTCATGATAACCGTACTGCTTGAAAATAATCGTGTGTGCTAATTCATATTCTGTAAAGTAAATTACATCTTTTAGACCCACTTCCCTTTCTAATAACAAATATGGTCGCATAACGTAGTCGTATGATTCTTCTTCCATTTCAGTTGTTTCATCGCTGACGGCAAAATATAGATCTGTTATGTTAATTGTAAAGTTAATGTGTTTGCTTAAAGTGTGAGAAAGTAGGATCTCGAATTTTTTTTCAAAAAACATAAAATTATAATTATCTAAATCTTTAAACAAATTTTCCTTATTTAAATCCATTGGTTCTATAAGCTGTCCACCAACTTTTAAAGGGTAGCTATGTAAATTACTAAGTTTATCAGAAAATAAAGGAACGTTTTCAATGAATTTTTCGTTTCTGTACGAATCAATAAAAGGATTATATTCGTATACCATCATATTCATATTATTAAAAGTAGCTGACGCATTTAAAAGACTATTTTTACGCGACATTAAAATCACTACAACAGTGACATGAAGGAACTGCTGTAACCACAACTTTTTTAAAATCAAGTTAATGCCAGCAAGTGGATTAACTGCAATTATAAACACGAGGGAATACCATCTAGGTCCAGAACGCACACCAAACTTACTGAAATAGTTATTCAGTGTCAATGAAATATCTGAAATCGAATTACTATCGATACACAGTACGTTTAACGACGCGTCACTTAATAAAATATCTTCCAAGAATGTTTTGTTGTTGACTTTTAACAAACTTGACACTTCTTCAAAATTTATAATCATTGACGAATAAGTGTTCAAAATCTTTTTCATAATAGAATTAGAAATAGTCGATATGATTTCAATCGATGTTGTAACTAGAACAATCATTTGAAATTTAAAGTCTTGGAGGTTTTTAAATAAGACTTCGATCATTTTTACTGAATGTTATTTGTCACTTTTTTATAGTTGATTGTGTGCAAAAATTCTATAAAAACGCACAAAACTACTACGAATGGCTTGTTCAAATGAAATACCAATAGCGACTGTGTATGCAGTCGGAATATGAAGGATTTAGTATTATTGAAAAGCGGAAAATGTACAAGCTATTGATTTGAAATGTTGCTAATTTTTTTAGTAGACAGACATAAATGAGGGAAATTCGTGTTAGAATTGTAAAAATATGTATTTTACCAGCGACCTTCTTCATTTTATTTCAGTGGAAAAATATAACAAAATAAAAATTTTTCGAAATGTACAAGCTATTGATTTTAAATGTTGCTTTTTTTAGTAAGCAAACATAAATCAGGGAATTTCAGCGACCTTCTTCTTTATTTTATTATTTAAAAAAATTCCACGATAAACTACATTCTGTTCACTATTTGTACATAACATTTATCAATTAATGCACTACCCTTTGATAGCTTACATAATTGCATTCTAATATATCGGAAAAGAAAGCAGTTATTAAAAATTAATTTTTAATTACAATTAATGTTTGCAATACATAGAGAATAAAAAAGCCTTTCTACCGTTCGCCACAAACAATTTTAAAATAAACGCTCTCTATTTGATAAGGATTTAATTTTCCTAATTGAAAAAGTTTACATCTCGCTGGCAAAAGTCAAATCCCGCGTTATCGATCCCACTCTAGAAAGTAATTTCATTAAGCGTATCTATAACGCAGTCGTCTCTTTTAATCTCAGGCGATTAGCCAAATCCTCGTATGAAAAGATAATGCGCGTTTTCTCGAATGTCAATGCAAAAGGCAGGATTAAACTTGGCGATCCTGATGCTCGCTTTCTGAACAAACCGCTTCGGCGCACATGCAAAAGCATTGAAACTTTCGACGACATAATCCTCCCTTGTGCCTGACAAAGCAGTCTGCGATTCGCTAATGGCCATCCACGTACACTACCGGCTGCTTGTATACCTATATGTGTTTTTTACTTTACATGTAGAGTGTACGTGGATAGTTGGGAGTGTGCGTATTCGTTTCATCCGCGAAACGATGACTGAAGAATTACTTTGTACGTGTGAAATCCTCAGTCTCGTGTATTATCTGATTTTATAAATCTTTAAAAAAAGTTACTACGACAATATGGAATAAACAATTATTTGAATGAATATTTTATAAATATTTTACTAAATGCAATTTCTATTTTTTTGTTACAGGTACGTAAGAACATCAGTCAAGTATTTTATTTTACAATTAATCAGTGTATCGTAAGTTTTTATTACAATAACTTTAATTATTTTATTCTTTTAATAAAAAATGTTTTTCAAAAAATGAAATTTAATTGTTTCTGAATTATATGTATTGTTTTAAAATAAACCATAGAGACAAGTATAGATAACGCGAGGTTCTTTCTTGTACCAAAGAATCTGCATTGAATTTTGGTGACATGAAATTTTTCATTATTTTAGAATAAATGTATAACACATTCTTTTATCTAAAGTTGAGCAATATACAAATGAATAAAACAAGCTTTCGTAGAGCCCTGCCGATTTAACACTTTTACATTTCAGCCCATTGTATGCTTAAATTGTTTTGCAGCTGAGTCATTCTATTATTTTCTCGGAATTTCATACATTTATTTTTTAACCTCGGTGTCGTAGAGTTATTTCTTGTCAGAATTCTGAAAGCGTTAAATCAAACATCCTGTTGAATGTGCCTGTTATCCTTCTAAAAATATTTCGGGTCACCCACCGGAAACCGTGACCTTTAATGAGAAAATTCTTTTCATTTTCACGGAAAAAACTAAAAGAAAATTTGCTCAAAGATAGCGTACCTAAAATATCATTTTTAAATTTGTTAAAAATTTAAATTTTAATTAACAAATTTCTTATGCGCTTATCAAAATAAGACATCATTTATTTAATAAACCAATAAATGCTTGACAAAAAGATGCCTTACGTTGATAATTTGCCTTGTGCCCTACATAAAAATGAAATTTAAAAGTCATCACAGCCTTGAACCACTTAAATCCCGTTGACCATTGTTCTAAAATAGATTGTTAATTGCAGAAAATGAAAATTTCCAGAGCCACGACGGTTTAATGCATTACCCTATCGCACGAAAACATCAGCACCCACGTTACGCAACGCACAAAGGAAGCGCTTTATAAAACACGAGGCTGCCCGCGCGCGCGCGCTCCTAATTACCCCATTCGAAAGATTAAATTAATTTTTCACTTTCGTACGTAGCAATTTGTAAGTAAATTTCTCGGAAAATCGTGTGCAGCCAGCGTGCAGTGCCCAGAAACAAAAGAAACTCATCGAGGACGAAAAACACCTGTCCCGTCGACGACTCGTCGGTAAAACTCCATCCCGTGTCCCCCCTACCTCTCCGGGCGCGAGTGACGAATACGTTCACATACGTGACGAGAACACCTGTTCCCGTACTCGTCCTCCGGCCGCAACCAGTAAGAGCGAAAGAGATAGAGAGCGAGAGATAAAAGATAGGGAGTAAGAAAGACAGAGAAAGAGAGAGAGAGAGAAGTCCTTTAAGATTCACGCCGACGGGTCGTGTAAAAGAGGCGCGCGTCCTGTGGGTGTGGCGGGGCCGCCCCGGAGCCGACGGGAAGCCACGGGGCGCTCCTCGCGCGCGCGTGTGTGCCGAGAGTCAACACGGGGACGAGTTTTCTATCGCGCGAGTTTCTCCGGCTGTATACTCGTCGGGCCGTCCTTCTTGTCATAGGCAATGCTAATAACGCCGCGCGGCAAGTGGTTTGAAGCGCGCGGCCACTGGCTCTCTTCCCGTCGACTCGAGATGTATCCTTGACTGGAATTTGAAGAGACAGCGTGCGCACGCTCGCGAGCTTCTTTCATTTTTCTCGGGGATTCCTCTCCTCTATTTTCCGCCGGGATCGGCTAAGTACGCGCATTTTTCCGCGTCGCGTGCGAACGGCGGACGCTGTCACGACGAGATCCTTTCATAATTAAAAAAAGAAAGGGATGAAGCAAGGGAGGAAAAATCCTGACGGTGTTGTTGGTATAACGCCGCTTTTTCTTTTTCTTTTTCTTTTTCTTTTGTTTGGAAGGTGTGCGTTTCTTTCGAAAGCTCAGTTTCGCACTTGCTTCAAATTTATCTTCGCAACAGGTTTCCATCAGCGCCGGGATACTATAACAGATTTAATCTCCTAAGAATCGCCGGTATCGCTCGGCAAAGTGTTAACTTGAAGAAAAAAAAGCTAAAAGCAAAAGAAACGCAGATTAAAAAGCGCAACATTATATCATTCATAATAATTTCCTTCGCTTTGCATCATCGCGCGGAAAATTGAAGCGCGAAAATAAGCAAGTAGCTAAGGCCCCGAAGGTCGATTTCGCGCCTAATAACAATAATTAAATTTCAAGCCCGCAATTCGCGCGGCGAGCGAGGGGAAAGTCCGTAAAATTATATCGGGTTTCCCGTATTTAGGCACCGCGCCGAGCTGAATAATCCCGGGCGGCCGCCGCGAAAGGCGAGCCCCGATACGTCGTTATCGCGCCACCGGCCGTCATTACCGGTTTATCGTTAGCAAATGAAAAACCATTAGGGGCTGTTCACCTCGGCGGCGTCGCGATATTCATTCACGAATCGCCCGCGCTGCAAATTGGCCTGCGCTTACGGAGGGCCGGACTCTCCGCGGGGCGCGTCGCGCGCGGGATACTAGGCGAGCGAAAAGAAAACGCTGGCGGCATTAAAATCCCCTCGGTCGCTTTTTTCGAGTAATGAGGGGCGCGCGAAAAAGCAGTTGTATCAGTTTCTCGGAGAAAATAGCGCTAATCGCCCGTTCCGCGAACCGGCATTAAATCAAAGCGCGCATTTTTCTTGCTCGCGCGCGCGCGAACAAGCTCTTTTTTTTTGCATTGTACACTTATCGAAATGCTCGCGATCAACGTCAGAGTGCGAAATTAATTAAGTTTTATTATCGGCCGAGATATCGTCTAGTTACGTTTAATTAACGTCCCGCGGTAAATGGCGCCGTCGCCGCAAGTATTTAATTTCCGCCGCAACCGCACACACACGCGTTAGCGTTGAATTAAGTACACGCGAGGCGTAGTATGATATGAGCGAATTCGAAAATCGTCAACTCTACGTCTAAGAATTCGGGGAACGCCGTTGGGGTCGCGAATGCAGGCATTCATTCGATGACACAGGGTCAGTTTATGGATCTCATGAAAAGCCGACGCTTGAGCTTCATACTTCAAATTTATTGCATGCGCTTCAATTTATTACGCTTTTCTCGTTATAAATTTTAACGGCAAACTTAATTAAACATTTTCATTAAGTTTAAATCCTGATAAAGACGTTCCTGTAGGTTTTAGTAAGATTCTCCGCAATGAAAAAATCTATTTATTTCTTAATAAATCAGAGTTAAAATAAATGTTTAATTGTAAAATTTAAAAAATGTTATTTCTACATTAAACTTTCGACTAGTGCGATTTTCCAATCTATTTTTCCCTTAATTATTCAACGCATTATTTAATAACGAGCGATTAAACACGTTGTTCATTTTATAAGGACATTTAGTCAAGTGGATCGCGCGACAGAAATGCAGATGTCTTTCGGAGCATTTAAATAAACAAAAAAACAAAAAAAAAAGAGAGGAGCGTCCTTTCTCGGAGCCGAGTTGACCGGAATGTCTGGTTTTCAGCGTGCGCCACAGGTGTCCTCCCGAGAAAATAACAGAAGAGCGGCGCGCTCCGCGCACTTGCACACGTCACGTGGATTTTCGCAAGCGGAATAAGAGTGCGTAAACTCGGATGTAATTGCGAGAAACAAGCGGCCGGCCGCGCCGGCTCGTTTAATTGACGTAGGCTGCGTTTATTCAGGTGCAAATTCTTCTGGTCCTTCGTCGAAATGCGCCCGAGTAGTTGCGCCGCATATAAAGTGCGCGCACCTTGCGGCAATTTAACGGAATCGCGCGGGATGCGCGTAGATGTCACGCCGGGGCGCAGAAATAAAATTCTACACGTAGAAGTGGTTTTTCCGGTTTTTGTTCGTCGCCTTCCTTTCTTCTTTTGCGAGATTTTGAAAGTTTCGATAAGTAAGTGGTAAGTGCAGATTTTTTGCTGGCGTGGTGTCTTCGTCTTCATCAGTGCACGCGATCAGTACAAAATGTGAAATAATTTTTTTAAAGCTGTAAAATGGAAAATGCTGATATTTTTAATTATTGTAAAATTTCGTCAGGCTTTGTTAAGGTAAGGTTCTGGTATCTTCTTTATAAGATGAAAGGAATACTTTCTTTTTTGAGATAAAAGTTTGTTAATAGAAAAAGAAAGAGACTAACAGATGTAGTCATAGTTATAATATACATTACGAATAATCTCACTGGTTTTCGAAAAATCAAATTTATTGTCTGCTTTGTAAATTTAAATGATTTCAAATAGTCAGGATAAACAAATCTTGGTTGCAGCACTTTAAATTCACTTCGAAATGCTTCTTGGAAAATAAATTGTCATAAAAATCGATTACTTCGTCAAATTTCACCAAAACCTTACCTTAATGCACTAATAATAATTTAAACGGTACCAATTTTACCTTCTTTTAAGAGCAGCGTACGTAATTATATAATTAATTAAAAAATTCTTGCATTTTTGTATCCCCAAATAAAAAAATCCGCACAACGCTCCCATTCATCGTTATCATCGTGCGTCATAAATTAGATTTCAAAGAGTCAATCAGGCGTCTGAGAGGCGAGCAACAATAGCCGTGAAAAAAGGCCGGAGCCATCCAAAGAATGAACGAGTCATTCCGGGAACGTCCGCTCTTTGCGCGTCGGGCCGTCGCCACAAAGGATACGACCTGCACATTTTGACCTTAATACGAAGGCGAGAGAAGCTTCGCCCCGTGCGCGTATCCTCGAAATCTAAATGGTGAAATATCGCGAGAATCTAGAGTCGCTCCGAACGCGAGGCGCGCGCGCGCACATACACACCTTCGCCCATACGGGAAGAGAAATGATTGCCGACGATGACTAATGGACACACCTGCCTTTTCACTGGCGCGCGCAAGTAACTATAAATCAATATGAATGCATGAATCAATGCGTTTCTGCGAGAGTCCCCCGGGTTCGCATCATCGCTCCCAAGGACCTTCGGTGCGTCCCCTTTAAACGCCGGCGACTGGTCTTAGAGTTTCGACGTTTTTGCCTTAGTTGCGCTCAACATTCGCACGTAAAGTTATGAAATTTCGTTTCGTCACGCTGCAATTTTTCATGAACATTTAAAATACGACTTTCTTAAGACGTACGTTATAAACAAATCTATTTGTCAAGAGTATCATTTTGCATAAATTTTCTTTGTGTAATAAAGTAGGTTTCGTTAATATTTCAATAAACGTAAATCTTACTATAGGTTTATTTCAACCTTGTATCTTCATTTCTGCAAAATTTAATTTTACAATTTCTGCGTAATAAAAGAAGTTTTACTTTTACAGATTCATTGTCGTTGAAGTAAACTAGTTTGTTTAATTTAAATTAGAAAAGGGATTATTTAAGAACAAAAGGGGTAAAAGGCACCGTGGATTCGTCTGTTAGTGAGGTAGTGCGTTTAATTCATTACAGGAGGGCAGGCCACCAGCAGAAAGTGTTATCCCGTGAATCACTTCCTTTTATCCTCATTCCAGTCTTTTAATTACCGCGGCGTACTTTTATAGCTTTCGGTTGCGAGAATTGAGAAAATCGCGCGCGGAATGCTCGGCTAGACTCCTACGGCCTTTACCCTGACGTAAATCTTCTCTTTGACATCAAGGTAAAAGTTTCAGATAGCGTGGTTTTATTGTTTTTTTATTTGTTGCGTATATTAAGCGTATTTTGCATTACATTAACTAAGCCATCTAGGCTATTCATTCGTGCTCTAAGAAAGACATCTACATAAAACGCCCACATTTAGGATGATGGTTACAAAAATTATTATTTCTGGAATCTTAAGTAATAACGCTGAGTGTACTAAATATAAATTTTGTTTTATTTTAATTTTCATTGCGTAACAATTTTTTGCAAGAAGTTTTTATTTTTATTTTGTTATGTAATTGCCTTGACGGCACAGATAATAAGTTTGAGATAAAAAAACAAAATACACAGTGGTATTTGTATGTTAACGTCTGAAAAGAGGAACATCAATCTTTATTATTAATATAGGTTGACTTTTCTTACCGTTGAATGGTCATTGTATCAAGGTTACGTAATTATATAGGAAATTCAATTCTTAGAAAAGTCTAAATTATATAATTTTTTTATCACTATTAAATTATTAAAATGGGTTACTGATATTCCTGCATAAAAAAATTTTCGGAGCAATAATTACCATGAAACAGCATTAAAATAATATCAAATATTATTTAAAATATTTCTTTTATAAACACAACATGAGAAAATATCGGTCATAAAAAAATCTTCATAGTTCGACGTAATCTTAGTAAAAAAAATTGATTTTTTATAGTATCCACCGGTCAATAAAAAAATTGATAGATCGTTAAAACGCACGAGTTCATAAAATCAATCTCTCAATAATGACATTACCCAAAATTCGATACATCTCCCCGTCGCATTAAAAATTATGTGTATTCCTTGAAACTGACTTTGCACGTAGGTATCCGCACAAAAGTGAACGAAAACCGAGACCCCGAAGGACTTTCCACTCGATTGCATCGACGTAACCACTTACGGCCGTTCCACGAAAGTCCATACAGAAATCTCGCAGAAAAAAGGAGATCAATGGGCGCGCTAACGGCCAGATTAGGGAATAGTCGCAAAAACGAGGCGCGCAGGCTCTAGGCCCGCTTCTTTTTTAATGGCTTCGAGATTTTATAGCGCCTTCGGCTTTTGCGGTCGAAAAAGAGCCGCACGCTTAGGAAGCGCCGGAGAGAGGATCCCTCGTGACGATAGCTTATACGCGCGGGCGTAAATCATGAAGACGTACGAGCGGCCGATGAGGAAAAAGGAACCGCGAAGAAAAACGTAGCCGATGCCTCGCGCGCGCGCGCTCCTCTATGCGCCCGATACCCGCGCGACTGCATGCTTCTCGAGATTCGTCACTTCCCTTTGCGCGAAATTCCCCGAATGTTGTAATCGCCGTGCCATCGCTGCGGTCGCCGAGGACACAATCGGTCCTTTTATAGTTTGTCCTGCCTCCTTTCGGGTCGCCGCGCCTCCTTTTAAAAACCTATAACGACCTGCGTAGCCGATTCTAACGAAACAGCTTTATTAGCCTACGCATTGAGAAAAAAGTTAAATGGTTATTTTACTGGACATACCCTATAAACCGGAATATAGTAATTATTACCAGATTAATAATTGCGGTATCTATTATTATATATTTTTGGTAATCGTTTCTAAGTCGAACTAGAAATTTATAGCAATTTTCTTACAGTAAAAAGTGATAAATTTTGCTGTATAGATTTTGCTATGCGGTAGTTATTTTATAAAGTACCTATAATAAATTTAAAGTAAAATTTACTGTACACAGAAAGTATGGTTCAATAAAAATGACTCATATTATACTATTAAGTTTGTAATATTCGAATCAAGTAACCTTTTTGATAAAAATTACAATTTTTTTGAGAATTTTTACAACTTTGGTCAGTAATTTTTCCTAAAGAAACATAGTAGTTGTTATCGAACCATTCCCTCCGTGTAATAATCGTAAAAATAAAAAAACTCGTAGCTTTCCGGTAATTTCCGCAAAAACTTTTTCTCAGTGCAATGCAGTAGGACTGCACAGTAACAAATGAAATAAATTATGTAAATAAAAGTTGAGGAATCATTACGATTCGTTCCTAAGGATAAATTGCAAATTGGAAAGGCGTTCAAAAACATAACTTCTGACAATGATAGCTAGGAAGACAGAGCACACATTGTTGCGGTGTATACGTATGCAGCTCTGAAGCTCTAGACGGCGGTCCACAAATCACGCGGGCTGAAGCCTCGCGTCGGTCATTCGCATTGCCCGGACAGTCGGCTGTAAAGTTCGCACTCCGGCGAGGCTCTAAAGTGTGACCCTTTCGAGGTCAGTGCCGAGCAGCTATTGAAGGGTTACGAACGGCGGAGAAAAAAAATTTCCGCCTGCGATAGCTTTTTTATTCCCTCGGGCGTTAGGCCGGCAATTTACAATCTTCTAAATTTTGTTATTTTATTGAGTTGCAGTCCATAAACTTGTAAATATTACGTGAGTCAGGAGGCTTCTTTTTACTTTCGCTTGCGATCTCTGTTGTTTCCCGTGACCCCGGATAGGTGAAATGCAAGTTAAAGTTTTTATATTTTTAATAATTTTATGCGACGTAAGAGCACAAGTGCATTATTCCTGGTAAAAAAGTAACTGCATGTTTGTTTTAAAAGTTCATTGAACACTTTTTGTTTTGTTTCTGAAAAAATCAAATTGATCCAAAATATAAAAATGTAATTATTAAATTCGATTAAAAATATAGGCAATCTCAAAGTAACGTTTTAAAATCTATCAAGGATTTTTCATAGGAACTAAGCATTAAAGGCACTGCATGATAAAACGAGTCAAATTTATTAAATTTATTTCATACAATAAATAGACTAACTGAAATGCACATTGCTATAAACACATTTATCATCAATACAAAGCTTACTGTTATGTGTGAATGATTACTGATTGGATTTACGTCTATACCGTTCGGTAGTAAATATGATGATTGATACTCCATGTACTGCTACTAAATAATAAATAATATTTTATTCATTTTCACATTCATTAATTGCTATAGCGAAAATTCATTATTTAAAATATTTATTCTAAATAATTACCATCGGAAATTGCTGAACCTACTATTATACGATGAATAAGCTGAAAATATTATAAATGAGAAATAACAACAATATTCAGTTCCTAAGGAAGAAAAGCACATTTTAAAAAAGGCCAATTTTAATTTGTCATTTTTAAAGCACTAGAGAAAAGTGAACTCTTCCAAAACCTGGTAAATTTGAGGTAGGATAAATCGTAAGATACCCTAAGTTTATCAGGTTTTAGAAGAGTTTACTTTAGTGCTTAAAAAAAGGCAAGTTAAAATGCATTTTTTGAAGCGCACTTTTCTTCGTTAAGAACGACGATCTACTCATTGAAAAAGCAAGGAATCCACGCGCGGCAGCAGGCCGGCCGAAAGCCGAGGCGCAGCGCTCGGAAATCACGCGATATTGACAGAGCCCGCGGTGCCGGATAATTTACAATTTACAGTAAACACGCGTTATAACTTATTAAAGTTATTACGCGGAGGTACGAGCGCCGGTCCGTTTAGGCGATCGGCGCGCGCGCGCGCCTCTCTCCCTGTTCGCGCGCGTGGGCGTAGTCTGCGTGTCCGAGGGGTCCCGGTCAATGCTCGCGTAAAGCCGATGTTTTTCCCGGCGCGGAGATAGGTGCAGGGCGCCCCGGCAATTCGTCGAGAGCCACAAATCTTCGGGGCAATCTCGGCAGCACCGGCGCTTTTCCCTCCGCCTATTGCCTCGGTGCGAACGGTCCTGCACGCGCGCGAGGCCTATTGAGCCGCGGTCATAGGTGCGCGCGCGCGAGGCATCGGCCACTTCTTTCTTTCCCGGTCTGCCTTGAAAAGGGAACTTGTAATTTATGTTTCTGCTCCAATAGTCCGCGGGCCGGTGTCCGGGAATTTGCTCGCCGCGCTCTCTATCGATGCTATATCAATGATGACTTACGAATGCGTCACTTCGGTTTAGTGGACTTTCGAACAATATATAAATATACACGGAGAAAATAAAACAGCAAGTGTAAATGTTTCAGATTACAATAAAACCTACTTGATTAAAAAAAGTAAAACATTAACATTTTAAAATTAGAAACTTCATTTCAGAAAATGTGCGTATAACTATACATGAAACGATATGCCAATGTTACATTACAAAAAAGTAGATACTATAATTTTCTGTAAAGTGTTTCTACAGACAATTACAAATGAAAAATAAACTTGCGAATTTACAACTAAATCTAGTGGGCAAATTATTGTATGGAGTTTATTTTTTACTTTTACTTTAATTGCAAAATAATTAAAAGATACTTTAGATCTAATATTCTCTACGCAGCATTACCTTTGTTTCGTTGTCTTTTAACGTCGAATTTTGTTAATTTAAAAAACTTTTTTATTATTTTCAAGTTTGTGTAAATTTGAAGGATACGCGTGATATTAAGAAAGTACAAATTATTACATTTGAAAACATTTCTAATTTCGAATTCATCACGAAATTAATAAAGACCGTTCATTCTGTATGGTAGTCTCATTCATCACGCCCACTCAATACCGTCCATCGAATACCAAGCGAGACCCAATGAATATACAATTAAAACTTACTTTAAATATTTCTCTTGTAAAATATGCAAACATCCGTGTCCAAATGCACGTCTAATTTTCGATTAAATTCACCGTAAATCAAAGTAGATTTTCAATAATTATCGAAAGATATTTCATCCTCCGGCGGCGGTCTCATTCATCACCGGCAGTCGATATCGAGCGTTGAGTACAACCGGCGAACAATTCGAGCGGCCCCTAAATTCTCGCCATTGTCTAAGAGCCTGACCATCGATTAACCGTTGTGCACGAGCACCTGCACTGCCGGCTCCATCCGGACGTACGTCCTTGTCCCCCTTTGCACGATCCGCCAATTGCACGCCGCGCGCGGCTCTCCTCTATGGAGCAATCGGGAGCGCGGGTCCTTGGCCATTTCGAGATTCGTGCAACTTAATATCGCAGGAGCAAAAAAAAAGCGATAGAGAGAGGGAGAGAGAGATTCTGACGGGGTGTTTTGATTGGCTTCGTTACCGGCTTCGAGGAAGCGTGTAACGCTACACGACACGTGCAAAACGCGACGGTGACGGCGACAACGACGAGCGCGCGGGATCGCCGTGTCCCACGAGCGAAACGGAGAGCCCCGGAGAATAAGAGAGCGGGAGGTGGCTTGTATAGATTAATCGAGCTAGCTAAGAGAAAAAAATTGTACACGCGTATCGTTTGCAGAAGAACAAGCGCTTCGAATGTTCGGCCATGGATCCTCCGCGCTCTCTTATGAAGATATTTTGACGCTTCGGTGTATTCTTCTCTCGGGTCTGATGCATACTTTGCGTGATTAATTCGAAGTCAGACTTTTTTTCCTTTTTCTTGCGGTTAAAAATGTTCGCGTTAACAGTTTGCTAAATTGAACTCATTTTTTAAGGGGATACACGTGGATTTAGTAAATGAATTAATTGATACGATGATTTTATGAATATAAAACGTACGATGAACTTGTCAGTATCTTAATTATAAAAAACCGTTGCCAATTCGTTAGCAGGTAGCTTCCTCAAGCATGATTAAATGCTCCATTACCTTAAATTTTAATTTAAAAATAATAAAAATATTTTTAATCGTGCTTAAAATTGTATCTATAAAAATCATTTTTTTGTAATATAAAAGTAATAATGAATTGCTCAAGTATGGTAATAAATAGATTTTTTATGGAATAATTAATTAATTAATTTCATAATAAATAAAAGTTTAGTTTGCAGTTTTAATCGAACATTCTTAGAAAATCTTTTTATTTGCTAAGGTTAAAAAAATGAACTAATATCTGCTTAATTGGTTGACTAAATATCCGGTTAAATAGCGCCAAAATTCAAAATGTTTTTATACTAATTTAATGATACTTAATAATTTCAATTTGAATACTTGAAGTATATCGAAGAATTTTATTACAAAAAAATGAAAAAACGAAGGACGATGAATTTTGCTAGTAATAATAAAACGCAGTAAACCATCAGATTGATTATTTGAAAATCGATGTATTTTGCACTTACATCTCGACTTCCACCTTCATTATCTCCCCTCCTGTGCTGCAGCATCACTTGCGTCTTCTATTATAAGCGCAGTATCGCAGACCGCCGGCGATCTGACAAAGCATTTTCATCGCAGGAGGAAGGAGCGGCGAACGAGAGAGGAAGAGCGAACGAGAGCGAGAGACTTCCTTACCGGTTTCATGGAAGCGTGAAACCTTATGATGCGCAAGGTGTGACAAGCGGCCGGGGCCCTGAGGAATTAACTTACCTGCTCGTTCCCCATTACCCGAGGACGAGGCCTCGGGGTTGTGTTTCGTCTGCGCGGTATCGACAGCTCCGCCAGCGAAGCGTTCAGCCACACGTCCACGCAACGCGCGTCCGCGCTCGTCTCCCGCGGGCCGCGCGACACTCCTTCCCTCCGTCACTCTCGGCTCGTCTCATTGAATTACAATTATCATCTCTTGTTATCTCTCCCCCCCCCCCGCCGCCGCGGGGGGAGCCTCGCGGAAACGGCTTCCTCCAGCCTTGGGAGATTTTCAAGCGCCGATCGGCCGCTTGATCGATCGATCGATGCCCCCGAGTCCCCGCTTTTCCGATCCCGACGATAAGATCGGTTCCACCGGGGCGGCGTTTCTATCGGACGGTGGGATCTCGGATGCGCTGGTGCGTTGGAAATTCAAAAGCTCGCTGGATTTTGAGTTGCCGATCTCTGGGGTTTTGACGATTCGCCGATTGACGAGCGGCAAAAGTTGACGCGAGGACAAAAGTCCGGAGTTCGTTGATCCGCCTCGGCGACCTTCCCGTTTGATTGAATAATCTCGCTGTTTTCAGAGGCCTTGATTAATCTTTCAATTAGCCTTATCAGAGATTTTGATCGCAAGGCACACCTACGTTCGCTACGATTGCTTATTTATTCTTTGCAAACTCGATGGGAATGTAAATAGACCGAGAAGTGTAGTATTCGCGCATCTGTGTTTGTACGAGAGACGGGGCAACGGCTTATCTTCGTAAAGGATTTGATGTCATATTTCTTTAAATTAGAGGCGATTTTTCTGAATTCACCGGGGCCCCCTGTAATCATCAATTATGTAAACGTATCGCGCGGCCGAAAACTTATTGTGGCCGTTTTATCACCGGTCGCCGAGTATCTTTGATCGTCGCATTTATATCCAGCGCGCGACAAAGTCACGAAAAACGAGTCCCCCGTGGAAGTGACGATTCCGCCTGATTTAACATTTCTCGCACACGACAGAGGGATTAATCGCTTGACCGGCGCTTGCGCTTAATTGGCAGTAGGTGACGTGTCTATTAATGGCAGCGGCCCGACGACTGCGCGTTACTTCGGGCCTCCTGGCTCTTTGAGTTACGAAACGAATGACTTCTAAGATTAGGTGAAACGGTATTGCAAAGAGGCATAAAAACGAGAAAAAAACCGACGCAAAAAGCTCGAGCGGATTTGCCAACGACGCGAATTGCCTATTTTCACACGTCGTTGCTTTTAGGGCCTCCAATTATATGCATTTTTCTTAAGAGAAGTAACGTGATGTAATGAAGTTTTTAAAAACGTTGCTATTTATCGTTTATGTACATTTAAAAAAAAGTAAATAATTAGATCATAAAAGCTTTGAATTAAAAACGAAGTTAATTAAACTTTATAACTATATTTAACTTTATAATTATGACAATCGTAACTTTTTGATATTATTATTTATATTCTGAAAATAAGATTTTAATTAAAATATATAATTTAAATAACAATTAGCAGTGATCCTTTTAATTTAAAATATCCACTATTATTAATCTTCCAATTTCTATATATATGTTGCCCTTGTCAGTACCGTAAGAAGCTCGAAATTTCGAATGAACACGCGCATGAATTTTTCTCTCACGACCAGGAATAGTCAAGAATGTTGTCTTTGTGATGAGACCCAAATTTTTCAGCGCAGCCTAGTGAGATGACGATAAATCTATTCTCGTGCATACACGATGCTGCTGCTCGGTCGTCAAGTTCAGACGTTGAAATGGGTGGAATCACATATGAGGATATTTTCGTGATTTGTGAATTGATTAAAAGCGGTACGACGTGTTACCGTGACGAACATGACGTTAATAAAGTTTTCTCGTGTCCACGATGTTCGTATCTCGGAATCTTTAGTGACCTGGTTAACCGAAAATCCATAAATATTATTTCAATTTATTTTTAATCAAATATGTTTAATTATATGCAACGATACTTTTTGTAATTATGCGCTTGAATCAATTCATAATAATTTAAGATTTTTCGCTGATATCATCAACGTTTCTGAATAAATTAGAAATAAAATTAGGTACAGTAATTTCAATGAATTTTTATGACTTGCGATATTTATGTTCTACAATTAGCAAGCCGAAACTTTTTTCAGCTAATTGTATTTATCAGCAAAAACACTGAATATAATTTGATTACCGCTTTTTCCTTGTCATTCTCAAAATTCTTTTGATTCACTCTAAACGAACGGTGAAGCATCTTTGTGTGCCATTACATTAGCATTATCAATAAATTAATGTTTCTAAGATTCTAAATCCGTTCTTTTATCCAATGAATTAAATTTTTTTTCATTACGGAATTTTATATGAAACACTCCTCCGTATACTTAAAAATTTTTTATCAATTAATTATAAAAGCACACCGCACAATATAACGAGTGGTCCAGTGCTTTTCTCATTCTCGAAACCATCGTTCACCTCGGACACGTAACGGATACTATTTGCCTTCAATTACGAAGCGAATGCACAAGTAGTCGCGTATACACCGCGAAAAGAGCAAATCCCATCGAGCTTTTTTTTCTCGAAAAATACAAAAAGCACATCGATTTCACCGGGTCGCGACCCGCGCGAGCAGCGGAAGACGCGCCGCGACCCCGGAGGGGCCCTAAACAAATTTCCGCGGGCGTTTGGCGGATCTGCGTCGCGGCGACAAAGCCCCGCGGACCGCGCGTATACGTTTTACGGTTTGTTTGCCCGCCCGAAAGCCGAATGTGTGCACTGCCTCTCCGCTCCTCTTTTTCCTCCTCTAATACCGAGGGAAGTTCTCGTTTCTCCTTATCTCGAGTTTACGTAAGTCTTGTGTACATTCGGGGAACGGAGCGCGTGTTCCCGAAGCCGGACGAGCGACGGCTGGAGAGGATGAGCCCCGACGCGCATCCTCCTTCGCGTGCGCGAAATAAAGGAAAAAAAAAGGAGGAGGAGTGACTTATAAAGTGAACAACCCGCGGGTTTGTCTTTTCTATTTGCTTGCAGCGTTAATCATTTGTGTCAACACCGCGTCAGCTTTAGTAATGATAACGTGTGCTTTTTCAATTATTGGCTCTTGATGAATTATCTAAATGAGCCTCGACTGATCTCTGCTGTAATATTGTACTTGAGGAAGTGAAGTGAGCTTTTATTTGTTTATGATAAAAAATGCGTTTGCATACGATTATCAAGCTATTCTTATACAAATGTGTATTTTGTCAACAAATAAAAATTCATTCGTTTTAATTAGGAAAGTTCAGTGTTACTGCAGAGATCTATTCAGGTTGGTGAATACTTTTGTCTAGATATAGGTGTACACGAATACAGTGTTAAAGTTCGCAGTTTTTTATCTGCACGACTGCACCGCGCGGACAAAAAGAAAGCGCAAGGGCAGGAAATCCACTGAGAACTGGAAACTAACTAACTGTAGTTACGGAGCTTTAACAAGGGTATTTGCACGAGTAACTAGAAAATTGGTTACAATGCGATCTAGCCAAGTAAATAAGCATTTGCGACAGCGTATAATAAAAACATTGATTACAAAAATCAGTCTTGCAAAACTAAATTTTCATTATCATATTTTTTAACTGTCATAGTAATAGGTACTTTTTTTCAAAATCTTTTAGTAAATTTTATTTAACTATTCAAATTTAATTGATGAATGTATAAGCCAAGTATTTTGCACAATAAGTAAATATTCGTGTAATACTTTACTACATAAATAAATATTTATACACTTTAAGATATACTTCAACTAGTAATTTCATAAATAACCCTAAAAAGTAAGGAGAAAAAGGAAATTGCCCTTATTAAGAAGTACAAAAATTAAACGTTTACTATCCAATCAGTTAATATTCACTTATTCGCATTAGCGCGCGACTTATCTCTTATTCATAAAGGCAAACATTGAATGCCATTCTCTAATCTCCCACAACAGGTATATAATTTTCTCGAAAAGATCCGAGCCAGGAATTTCGAGCTCGACAAAAAAGGTCGCACACGCGTCCGAGGCGCATATAATTTACCCGGTGAACAACGGTAAAGAGCGCGTATCCGAGCGATCGGCTTAGAGAGGAAACCGCGCCGCCAAACCGGGCCGGCTCCCGCTTCAGGGAAAACTGCGGGGTCCCGATCCCACGCGAGCCGGCACGCACGTCTTCCCCCGGCGAATTTAACGCCCGAGCGACTCTCTCGTTGCGTTTCCGTGAAAAGCGATATCTCTCCTCACGCGCGCCGCTTCCCGGCGCTTTTATCGCGCGCTCGCTTTCTCTCGCGTGCATAGCAGCCTCGCGCGAGTTTATTTTTCGAGGCACCCCCGCGGCGAAAGGGGGCCGCTCTCGCGGTACGCGCGCACTCGAGTTTTCGACGGAAAAGCGATTTGGATTTTTGGAGAGAGACGATCGCCAGGCGGACGGATGCGGCTGTGCAGTTCGGAAGGGCGTGGTTGGAGAGGGGAGACGGTGCACTTTTTTAGGTGAGACGGAGGTGCGCGTTTGGGCTTTGTTTGGACTGCACGCGGAGACGTAGTTTTGACCGGTTTCGGCGATCCAGAGATAGAGGAAAGAATTTCCGAGACGAACGGGTTCGGATTATAGAAGTTAGTGCCGCTTTCTGGGTGTAGATGGAGTTAGTTGTACTTTAAATCGGTAATTTTTTTAAGCAACAAGTTTTTTTCACACGATGTTGATAAATTCCGTATTTCACCTATACTGTACGGATTAATTGTTTATAATTTTCGATAAAACTTTAAGACCCTTATTATGCGAATCGCAGCGATAAATCAAGATTAATTACACGAATCGCGATATTAAAATGATTGAATCAATATTTTAAGTCGATAAATTTTGATTACATTAAGTTCTAATGTTAAGCTGCTTACGATAAATTCAAATAAGTTTCTTTTCTTTAAAGTTTTCGTAAATCCGATGATTTACCGTATAATCATAGATTTAGTATAAACGCGCGGTACCGTTCCACTCGCGCGCACATTTTTACGTCAACCTTTTTCTTTTTTTCATTAACGAAAGGCATAAAATTCGTAAAGATTTATCACGAAAATGAATGGTTAGTTTTTCTTTATCAGCCGCGAGAGCGAGAAAAATAATTTCACAATGGAGAAAATGCCTGGAAGTACGCCCATACGATATATATTTATGAGAGTTAAGTATTATACACGAAATAAAGGCTAATGAAAGTATCTTCGCCGGCTGCACGAAAGCTGCGGTACAGGCCGTAGATGCCACCGGAGTAGATATCCCCGGTGCCGCGAAGAAAGTTCAATGCTGACGGGGACGCCCGACTAGTTTTGTAAGTTACGAGCGCAAACGTGAACGTTGCTTGACTGCTGTCGCTTTTGTTGACTGCTGGAGAAACTGGGATAGGGTACAGCTAATCTCGTAACGTTAGAAATTGAATATTGAGCAGCGCTTGTAACAATCAGTTCTTCGTACTTTAAAAAGTTGTTACTGCTACTATTATATTTTTTAAAGTTAATTGATAGTCTAATTAATTTATCGTAATTTATGAGGAAATATTCAATTTTAAATTATTAGTTTGTAAATATTATCTGCTTCAATTAATAAGTCGCATTCGGTTGCTATAATCATTGAATAATATTGATATATCCATCATAATACCACTCTATCTGTTTGTATTAATCAAGCAACGATTCTATCTGTTAATTAATCAAACAATCATACCGAGTGTTTAATTTTAATTGATCCACTTTAAAATTGTATAAAACAAAAATTGTTCGGTTTGGAAGTGGCTACATGTCAGTGACCTCTATTTTCAAGATCATTTGAAGGGCCTTTTAAATAGACACCCCTATTTTCGATTTCGGATTCTGATAGACCGTGAAATTTAGGGAACAAAGAGACGCGCGCAGGTCAAAATACCCGCTCTCTTAAGAAAGGTACAACCGCACCGAGGAAACTCTCGCGGAGACCCCAATTAATATTTTCTCAATACTTGTAAGTAGTACGGCGACGGAACAGATGGGACAAGGTCGATCGGTCTCGCTCGCGCGTCCCCGCGTCACCGACCCGTTCGATCTTGGCCCGCGACCGGTGCAACGTGAAATTTCGAAGGTACGTCCGACGTGCGCGTCAAAACTTTTGTATATCCCAGGAGATAAAATTCTACTCCGTCATCGGCCGTCCGCCTCGACCGTACGGGACCCTTACGTCATCGGCCCTACCTATCTCACGCGCGGGTGCCTCGTGCGTTACATTGTTACCTACTTTTAGAATTCGATTGCAAAAGAAACTTATTCGTTTACCGCGAGAGATGGACGCGCGATCTTTTTCTTCTTGTAATCTTTTAATATTGCAAATTCGATATTTTGTAAGTGCGCTGTTTGAAATTGCTCGTTGCAGAATGTAGGTGAAGTTACTGTGAACTTGAGTAGTGTAATATTAATATGCATTTTGTGTTACATTGAAAATAACCTAGGTGCTCCGCAATTTTCTGTAGTTATAGTATTATAGCTTCAAGAGTAGTTTTCAGCGGAAATTTTCTCAATTTTTCTGCAATTACAGCTTTAGCTTATTTTTAACATCATCATAAAACTTATGAAAATGCTTCTCTGGCAGTCTCGCAAATATCGCGTCATAAAATGCAAGAAAAACCACGACGTACTACTTAGTGATAATGATGTACAAAATCCTTAAAAAATTATCGTAAGAAACATGTAGACCAGAAGATCATATTTTTTCACTCGTCAGCTGATCGCGCATTAGCCTACTTCTTTTCTTCCCGGTTCACTGTTTTCGCGCGAAGATTGGCATGTAATTTCCTTTATTTTTCGATTATTACACGGAAAACGCTGGCCGCGCGGGTCGTTGGGCAATGCGAAATAACAATGGCTTAACAAAATACGAGCGGAGGACTGTAATTCGCGGCGAACAAAGTGATTTCCTCACTGGGCGTTTTGCATTCCATATACGACGTCGCGTTATTACGGCGCAATTACCGAGGGCAGATAATTGAAAGCCGCATAGATTTCCATCTATAACGTCTCAATCGGCCGGTTATTTTCTCTCTGCGAATCCATTGATAAAAATCGCGGTTTTACCGTTCTTTTAATGGCGCGCGTCGTTTGTCTTGCAAATTAGCTTTATTAAGTCGAATTGGTATCTTTATAGCTGCTCTTTTTATTCGACGGGGACTTAGCAGTGTATATTCGTGTTTGTCTTATTAAGCGATCCGAAGATACGAAAAACTACTGTTCCTCGTGACTCATTAAAACTGCACGACGTTTCTTCTTGTCCCTTGGAATGTGGAGGAATAAAAAGTCCGAAAAATCACTATATTTGTCAGAAAAGTCTGAGTCATTCTAAGCTAGATTTTCACCAGCTTAGTTTTCACTCGAATCGAATAGCTTTTCCCTCTAAAGTTAAATTAGCAATAGCTAGTTTTACTAGCTTAGATTTCACTCGATTAAAGGTAAGTTTTCCCTCAGTTGAATTAGTAAAAAAACGATTAAAATTAGTGTAAATTACTTGACTAATCACTAAATATTTGATCCCTTCTCAGTGAAATTTCATCAATTTTAATCTCAGATGATACATTCTTTCTGCTCGTTTCTACAGTACAAGTGAAATGAATACGTTCGATAATTTGTATAAATCGGAGAACAGTTATAATGAAACGAAAAATGCGCGCGGACTTTTTTTTTCACGAAACGTTGGACTGCAATGTACTGATTGACGCAACATTGAAAAAAACGGCGCGTCCCCGAAATGATACTTATCGGCTCGTAATAAAAGCGTCCGCGAGCGAACGAGTCCACGCGGTTAAGCGCTAAATGTCTTATTAGCAAGCGTCAATTGCACGGTTCATCCACGCCCGCTCGAAATTCCCGGGCATTACCGTCAAACACGAAAATCCGTTAATTCGGGGCGTTTAAGCTGTCCGGGCGGTGGGCGCGCGTCGAAAAATCACGTCAGTTCGCACCTCTCGCTCGGCTTAAAAAAAAAGAAAAAGGAAGCGCCGGGACGAATTGCCGGGTTGCGCCTAGGCGGTTGTCCGCAAGAATCCGGTGGAAAAAGTAGGCCGCTCGCGAGGAGCGCGAAGGGAAACGGCGCGCGATCCCGCCGGGTAATTGGGCCCGGCTCGCGTTAATCAACTAATTCAGCCGAATGTTAAATTGCCCGGTTCCGCGCGCGCGGCTCCGTCCGTTTTATCTGTCTTTCAGGCTGTCTTACGTGCGCGCCGCGTCTCGGGGGGAGCGTCGCTCTCCTTCCTCCGCGAGCGAGCTCTTCGACCGTTGCTCCGTAATCGCATGTCCGGTGATTATAGGACTTCTATACCGATACCCCGAGCGCTGCTCGCGCACACCGGGGGAGGAGGTGGACCCGGGTATTATTATAAGTGCGCCTTGCCGCTCACGTTCTCACCTTTACTTTGGCGCGTCGGCGAGCCCGCCACCCCACCCCCCCTCGCCCTCGCGCGCGCATGTGTGAAGATAGGGAAATGATGCACGCGCCGAGAATGAAGGGGGCCCCGGCGCAACGTGCGCGTATGCACCCAGCGAGATCGCCTTTGTTGATATATGTTATGCTCGAAAATCGCCGGCGAAACTTGGGGTTTCTTTTTTGTTTCTTTTCGTCCGCCCAATTTTTTGGGCGCGAGCGATTCTCCTTTTGCTTCTTCGCGCTGCAGTGCCATTATTTCGAATGATTCGTAAATAACGCGGATTCGAACTTGGTAAAAAACAAATTCGCTAATCTTTATTTAATACGATAATGAGATGCTTGTGAAAAGAACCTTACGGACGTGATACTGCTAATTATTGAAAAAAATTGTACATTAGGAAGAGAAAGAAAAAGTACCGCAAATTTCATAATCGATTCGGCATTCGTTTAGAGGAGTAATTGGATTTGCTTTGTATTTTCTGCTTGTACCTAAAAGCAGAGCCTCTCGTGTTATTTATTATGCCGGATTGAGTCACACAGTCGCTTCTCTCGAGACTTTGTAGTCTCGTTTTTTTCTTTACTCGACCTTCGGTTTTTTTTCGACCGATACGTTAAACTATGCCCGGAATTCGAGACGACCCGCAGACGCAGACGATTGCGCCCCACGGTTCCTTAATAGTTACAGGTCAGATTTTGCGAAAAATTTTAAATCAAATGATTTAAGTCTCGACAAACTACGGATAAAGATCTATGGTTAAATGTAAGTCATTAATTATGGGAATACGTAAAATCTTTTCCTTCAGTCAACAAATTTTAATTTAAAAATGTAACAAAAAATAACACATTCAATTTTTAATTCCTTACTTAAAAGATTAAAATCGTAATTATAACATAAGCATAACCGAATTGAAAAACAATAAATCGATGAAACGGAAAGTTACATAATTATAGTTCGTGTTTACATTCAATCAGTAAATCTACTAATGACTCGGGCGAGACGCGGAGAAAAAACAAATAAAACCAATACGAAGATTGAAGGTGACGCGAAACAATCTGGCAGCCTCGCTCGCTCGTCGTATGTGGGTGAAAGGAGGGACCCCCCTTAATTCGCCGAGGAAAAAAAATCATTAAAATGTATCGCGCCCACGAGTCGGTGTACGGTTGCGAAAGCGACGACGAGTAGGCTCTCCGGGCTCCTTTCGCAAGAAACACACCGTGCAGTCCGTCCGACCCGGGTATACCCCGGCTCTGTTTTTTCCACGAGGGACGCCCCGCGGGCAGGCATCGAAGCAGATGGATTACCAAATTCACCGTGACCTGTTCGGCGGTAGCGCGCACGACTCGCCGAACCAAATACACATAGGAAGTAAGTCACCGAGGCTGCGTCGGTTGGCTCCTTTCCTTTTTTTGTTCTCCTCTCGTCTGGCGTCTGAGACCCATAATTAGTTTGGCGTATTTTTAGCATTTTTTTGGGGGAGAGGCTGACCTATGAGAAAAATTGCAAATGAAAAAGCTATAATTCAGAAAAAATTAATGGAGTTTAGTTGAAAAAGAAACATTAAGTATTTACACACTGACGTATCTTCTTCTTTTTCTTTTAGTTTTATTTCGTTCTTTTGGTAAGAATTAAAAAGACATTTATTATGTATCCTCTGTTTTAAAGTAACAATTCAGAGCTGTTGAGTAATTTCAGTAATTTTTTTGTGAGGTACACATTCTTAAACTGCGCTTATACAATTCCATTGTTAATTTTAACTCCTGAATCGGTTTTTATATTTAAATATCTATAAAGGAAACAAAAATATTCATTTTGCAACTGACTTATTAAGTATTTACATTTATAAGCATGAAATCTTCAGTCTATCGTTTCATACAGTCCGCAGTGACCATCAGTAATTTTTTCACCTTATCCACTTTCTACCGGACATAAGAGTCACCTCAGCAACTTTATATACCTACAATCATTTCAAATGTGAGGCAAACATTCGATATAAATACTATCCAAAAATATTTGCCTTTTGTAATTTCCCACGTGGTTTTTAAATAAAAAAAATGTGACCAGTCACCAGAGAAGGCACACTAAACGTCCCAACTCATTCTCCTCACTTTAACGCGCGATAGCAATCTAAATGCACAAAAATAATCGACAAAAATTGCAAGTAACGGTGTCACTCTTGTGCAACATCGCCGCGGCGAACGTAAAAATATGATTAGGAAGCGCGGCATAGGCGCGTACCATAAAACACGCGCGTAACGTTTGCCAGATGCAGGCCCCGTGGTTCTGTGAACGAACTCCCGCGGGACGCGAGTGGTCGCTCGCCGCTCATTCGTTGCGACAGATGACGTCCCGGGCCTTCTAATTCGGGATATTTGAAGATCCCTTTGACGGGCGCGGCTTCCCCGTAAGCGCGAACCGATTTGACCAGAAACTTATTTCCCCGAATCGGGCGGGGTCTTCTGCTTTATTTCCTTTCGCTCCCCGCGGCCTCCCCCGCACTTCTGCGGTCGGGGCAATTAAGGGGATTCTTAATTACTTACAAAGTGCCGGAATAGAATCGACAGCTTAAATATAGATTTCCCGCGGGCGGTGCGTGTATTATTCCTTTCATCCTTTGAAGATGGAAAATAAGCGAACCTTTTTCTCGCGTACCGGGGAAGACTCGATTTTTCAGTAATACCGTCGTTTCCTTATTGAATTGTTCGGCTTTTGAGAGGTGCTTTTTTGCCCCGTCATTTGTGCACTTGTTCCCGGAGATTCCACGGTATTAATACAATGTTTGGGAGGAATGGGGACGATTAAACGGAGATTTTTAATGAAGGTTTCTGCCGGCATAATGGAAAATATATGCGGGCTAAGTATAACTTGCATGACTGGATCGCGGCATATTTCGCATGACCACAAGTGCCATCTTCCGAATCCAAAGCAATTTTGCCCAACCACGAAAGATACAAAGTATACGCCTCGATGCGTTTCAATGGAAATGCGTGTACGCAAAGGGGATCGTTGAACCTTCGGGTCTCAATAATTTCAAAGGAGATTCTCACACGATATTGCGGTCAAGCAAATTAAGATAACCTCGAGAAAGATTTTTGTGTTTATTGAAACTCGTAATATTTTACTATACTGGTTTTTAGTCATCTCGCGTCTCATTTAAAAGGCCACTCAAAGTGCATCAGAAATATTGCAGGAACATCTGTTTGCAACAAAAGTTTTAATTTCAGATATGACTGATACCAATCGAACATTTCAATACAATTAAAAATTCATTTTTTTAGTCGTGTATTTTACAGCGTTTCTTTTAAAAGTATACCTGAAATGACATATTTTTTTATCTTTTAATTATTAATTATTACAAATTCATTATACAAATTCTGTATGCAATGTAAATAATTAAAAATTACTAAAGATGGGATGAAAACCAAATGACGAAATATTTAACGAGGACATCACCATTCAATATATCAACTTCTAAAATAATCTTATGAGATATTATTCCGAAATAATCTTTGGATTAAGGCACATGGGCAATAAAATACGAAGACGATAATCTCAAGAAAAAAATTGACGCACCAGTCAGTTACCGATAAGAAACACGATTTTATTTATTAAGGCCGATAAAATACTAGAAACCGCCTGTGTCACCACTCGTTATGCTTAAAAAACATTCTTCACTTTGTTTAGCTCGATTTATTCTTCATTTCACACCCTGTTCGTCTCTTTTCTTATTTACCATCGTAAAACGTCTTAAAATGGGTGAACGCTGCTCTTTCCAGAAAATACCTCGATTCAGTTTATTATCTTTCTCGTTTTGAGTTGCATACCGACGATAAGAATTCTATTGCCCAAGAAAAAACGAACAGGAAAACGGATCTCTCAGAAATGCATTATCCACGTTTGTCCTGTTTTTCCGTGCAGTCGGCCTTTATTATTATTTGTAGATTATTTTGCACAAAAAGTAAGTCATGAAAGGCTCAAATAATTTTTTTCTCTTTTCTTTTGATGTAAATTAACAAGCGAAAAGAGCAAATAGTTATTCAATTGAAGTCACTTGAAGTTCAGAGAGGCTCGAATTCACACGAATAGAATAGTTTTTTATTATAAGACTTTCGCAACGTTTAGTGCTGCAATTCATTGTGAAATGTTTCAATCCTATATAGAGGCTCTTTTATGTCATCGTTTTTTGGACATCTAAGTCCACTTCTTCAGCTGGTTAGTCTTTCTTTTATCACAACCATAAAGAGTCATAAAACACGACAAACTATCTCCAACACCTTCCGTCTATCTCCATCAGAAAGGTAAATTTAACAAATTTCCTCGAAAAGCCAATTTACCGGCGCACCCGGAACACTATCAAAAATTAAACAAGCCCCGCTCGGTCCCGTATTCCTCGAACGCCCGCCACACGCTTTCCCCGGGGGTATCGCCGCGACCTAACCCGGCCTATTTACACCGCGCAGCACTTACTTATCAGCGAGATTCCACGGCGGGCCCCGTACGTACACGGGGCCGCTTCTCCGCGCGGCGAATTCGTGGCGGGACTCCCCGCGGCTGAAAGTCACGCCGCGGGGGAACGCCCGGCGCAGGAAAGCTATCTTAGGTGGGCGCGCGCTTTTATCGGCGAGTGCGCCCGGCTAACGCGCGCACTTATGCGCGTAAAAACAAAGCTGCTCGACTTTGATGTATACGGGACCGTGGGGCCCCGCGACCGAGGAGCCGGCGATACGCGCGGCGAGAGAGACCGGATCTACGAGAATAAACGCCCGCGAAACAATAAAGCTCGCCGTCTTTGTTCGAGATTAAAATGCCCGCCCGTTTTATCGTGTAAGCGCTGACTTTCCTCGAAATCACTGTCGAGATTTTGATAATTTTACTAGCTTAGCTGGTACTACCGAGGTGACCTATTAGGTTTATGCTGCGGTTGTGGTTTTGGTGATTAGTTTGATTATTATTAATTATATCAGTGGATACCTGTCTGTAGAATAATCAGAATAACTTGCCGTGTAAAAAAAATTAGTCTGGCTAAAGTCTGGCAGTAGTGTGGCCAGTAATGTCTGTCAAAGGTCTGGCATAGAAGACTATCTCATATTTTATAGTAAGTGTACTTTAAAGTAAATAAGTTTTTACTTTAAAGTAAATAAGTTTTTACTTTAAAGTCTGGCATAAAGTATGGTATAGTCTCCTATGCCAGACTTTTGCCAGACATTACTGACCAGTCTTTAGCCAGACTAATTTTTTTTACACGGGTTATAATTTTATAGTTTTTGGAGAACATCAGTACGTACTACAGTACTGTTTATAACCGCAATTTACCATCAGTTATTATAAAAATTCACGATTACTAATAATTAACTAATTTGTTTAAAACGATATTGGAACACTCTTCAAACTAGAACCTCTATCGCGAATCAAATTAGAGCCTTTAAACAAAACGTGGGTGATCTACAAGCGACGAAATACAAATAAAGCGATAAGGCAGCATTATTACAAGTTTATTTACAGCGTAAAAATGAGAGCAGCACAATTCGCAAAAGAGCCAATTCGATTAAAATGCAAATAAATTTATTTCTCTCCGCGGAGCCGCGTCGACAGACGCAGATTAATATCCGAGCCGGTTATTTACATTACGAGTCCTTCCTACGCAACCTTCAAGTGACATCTAATACACAAAAGAATCGCAAAAAAAAGGCGTACCCCATCCCGCCGAGTAAAACGACGGAAACTCCCGCGGAACTGACGGTAATCCGCGGCCGCGCGCCGTCGTGAAGGGACGGCGATGACAGTTCGCCGCGTCGCGTTTCGCATAAAGCGAGCGAAATGCGCTTTCCTGCTCCTCTCGCGCGCACTTTTCTTTTTCTCCCGATAAATCGAAGCGACAATGTCCCGCGGAGTGACGTTAATTCTTCATCACCTGCTTTCGAATCGAACCTCGGGCGCATTTTTTGCGAGCGGCGAAAAACATTTCGAGGCGCTGCCTACGCAAAAAGCCTTTTACTCTATTGCGCTGCCTGTCGGATAATGCATAAAGTATAAAGTAGCATTCGAGCGTCGCTCCGCCGGGAGAGTCAGCGATTTAAGTATGAGTTTTTGCAGCGATGAATTTCAAACATCGTATTTACATTGCTTACAGCGCGATTTTCGATTCGACGGTTATCGATGCAAATCTGCGATGCGTGTCCTTTTTTTGTGCAGCATCCGAAGATATTCATGCGACATTTTTAATGCCTCGATTATCTTCGCTCTCTGTATTATTAAAGCACGTGTCCGATCATTCATCGAGATGCACAAAAGTGTGTAAATCAAACTGCAATGTAATTAATTTTAAATACAGGAAATACATCGCGTTTTACGCGTTCAATTTTTTGAACCCTTTTAATAAAATTCAGAAAGACACTTGAATATCAATAAACATTGAAACAATTTAAAAAAAAATTTGATAAATCAAACTGCGATATAAAATCCACTTCAAAACTTTTTGCATTTTAGCGCCATTCAATTGGATATTTACTAAATTTGTTCTCAATATAAAAAAGAAGCGCAATAACATTTTCAACAAGTATGAATCGTTCAAACTGAAATTTAAACAATTTTCAAAATTCGCTCCGTCTCGTGTAAAAAAATGAATCTGGCAAAAGTCTGGCATAGGAGACTATCCCATACTTTATAGTCTGGGATAAAGTAAGTTTACTTTAAAGTAAATA
>UXGC01000691.1:0-65066 GCA_900480045.1 Eurytoma adleriae | reverse complement strand
CTTTTCTTCGCGGGGATCCGCGAATTGTGCTTTTCTTCGCGGGAAACTCGCGAAATGTGCTTTTCTTCGCGGAAAACGTGAAATGTGCTTTTCTTCGCGGGTAATTTGAAATGTGCTTTTCTTCGTTAGGAGCGACGATATGAACAAACAAATTAGCTTCATAAAGATGTAATGGTTTTAATGCAATTTATTGCAAAAACAACAAAAAGCATTTTTTTACTCTAAAAGTATTTTCATTTTTCAAAAAAATGACTGAAGCTATATTAAAAATAGAACCTGGTAAAAATAAAATAGGGATGAGATTCTACAACACATTATCTCAAGAAATAATTATTTTTATAGACGACTAATCGTTAAAAAGAAAAACAGCATTTTTTTATTTTAAAATTCTGCAACTTATTTAATACACGCATACCTTTGCTGCAGGAGTACAATAAGTCAATAAACAATTAAATTTTTTAATCAAATCGAATTTGGCGGGTTTTTATTTTATATGAGGCGATCTGTACTCTGTAGGTAAGCTGTGAGAAACTAAGAAGAAGTTGATTTGCAGCTGCCGATAATGCAGACATCTTATAACGAAATTACCTGCACGTATATAGCATGGAAAATAATACTCAAAGCAGACACGTGTGTTCTGAACTGAGACGCTAACGGTTATAACCTTATCACATTTTATTTTTTAACTCCACTCGTTTGTTAAATTTTCAATTGACGTGAACAATGTCATAGTTCAGTTAACGTTAGGCCCAGTAACATCTAAATTTTGAGTGAAGAAGAAACAAACCATTTTTTTGATACATGGAAACATTCCAAATTAAATTCGCATGATCTTCACTGTCGGTGTTATCGCGTCAAAGACCGGTAAATTAGTTAAACATTTAAGCCTTCAATTTCATCATAAAGTAAACAGTAGTCCGGCCTTTTACAAGTCCGCCCCAAAAATGAGTTCAGTTAAGATTGGTACACATAATGGAACTTTTCATTGCGATGAAGTCCTTGCCTGTTTCATGCTCAAGCGTCTTCCTGAGTATCAAGATGCCACAATTGTTAGGTGAGTAGAAAATTGTTTTTTAAGAAAAATTTTCATGAGATTTAAGTCATCGCTGCAAAAGCAATTTTGCAAAGAAAATAATAAATTTATTTGGTTTTAGGACTAGAGATATAAAAATTTTAGACACCTGTGATATTGTTGTCGATGTAGGTGGAAAATATGATCCCAACACTCATCGATACGATCATCATATGAGGTAAATGATTCAGTGTATTTTTTGTAAGATTATATTCATTTTTTGTAATAATTTCATTTTTCAGGGAATTCAATGAGTCCATTAGCACAGTTATTAATAAACCAGGGTATACGTCAACCATAAAACTCAGCAGTGCTGGTTTAATTTATTGTCACTTTGGACATAAAATAATAAAACATTTAATTCCTGAATTAAATGAAGATGATATTGAAAGAATATTCAAGAAAGTATATGATACATTCATCAAAGAAATTGATGGTATAGATAATGGAGTGCCTATGTTCGATGGTGAACCACGGTATGTTTGATAAATTTATTTTTCTTATAAGATATTCCATGTGAAAATGATGTTGATAATAAATTACTTATTTCAGGTATCGAATATGCACAGACTTGGCTTCAAGAGTTGGAAGATTGAACATTCAGTGGAATACACCTCATTTAAAAGAAGAAGAGCAATTCAATAAAGCAATGGCTTTGGTTGGACAAGAATTCACTTTCTTCCTTGAAAATTCTGCACGTACTTGGTTGCCTGCACGAACATTAGTGAAAGAAGCCATTGAAAAACGTTTTGAGGTATCTAAAAGCTGTGCTTTTTAAAATATCTTTTATGATATGTTTCTTAAGATACTTTTAAGTTTTAAAAATTTACTTAAAAGTTTATAACTTACAATATTAATAATTCTCAAAAAATTATTTTTAGATTGACCCAAGCGGTGAAATAATAGAATTAACTAAAGCAGTTCCTTGGAAGGAGCATCTGTTTGACATTGAAAAAGAATTAAATGTTGATCCTGTTATTAAATTTTTAATCTTTAAAGATAATAATTATCGCGTGCAAGGAGTACCTCAAGAGTATGGTAGTTTCATATGCAGGTAAGCTAAAGGTCATTTTTATTTAATAAGTAACGTAATTTACATATTTATATTAATGTTATAATCTAATATTTTTTCTAGGATATTTTTACCAGATCAATGGGCTGGATTAAGAGACGACGAATTAAGTAACGTATCTGGAATTAAAGGCGGTGTGTTCGTCCATTCAGCTCGGTTTATTGGAGGCAACGAAACGCGCGATGGAGCTCTGGCGATGGCCCGTTTTGCTTTGAAAAACGGAAAACTTGAAGAAAGCTAATGATTTTTGTAGTTAGGCTAGATTTTTATAACTCAAAATTTATTTCGATTATTGAGGAAATTTATATTTGAATCATGGAATAAAATTTTATAATTAATTTATTCAAACAGCATAATAAAAATCTGAACTTAAAACTTAAAAAATATTGTGTTTATTTATTAAATGATTCCTTGATTATAAAAAACACAAAACTGCTCGTATTTAAAGAGAAGAATTCTGTTGTGGCAAATAAGGGATGACACAGCAATGCTAAAGTGAAAGTAGAAGTCCTTGGTTTCTTTTTTATCAGTTTCGTACATTTTTATCTCTTATGAGTATCGCCTTCACATTACATGTATATCGAATTCCCTGTCTACTTTTTTTTAAATTGAAGTATCACAATGCGTTCCACGTTCCTGAGATTTCCAAATAAATTTCCAAATAAAGAATGAAACTACTGCAGATGATAAAAGACAATATCAATAAGGTCCCTTATTGAATGAATTGAATGACATTTATTATATGAAAGAGACATAAAAATTGATCAAGAAACTATTTCTTTTTTCTTTCATAGTCAGAATCTATTTGACGAAATATTCCCTATGCTTTGTATAGGTGAGAGCGGGGCGCAGTGGGCCCGCACATAATTTTTTAGAGCTACTGCTTTAATACTTTGCGGGCCACCTGTTCATCTAAATTTGATCTGCAATCCCTAAACTTAACGTTAATTGGTATGATATCTAAAGTTTAGGGGTTGCAAATCAAATTTAGATGATACGGGTGGCTCACAATGCGCCTCTAAATAATCGTACGCGTGGCCCACTAGGCTCCGCTCTTCCCTCCGTAAGTAGAAACAGACGAGCATGGTAAGACGCGCATTTTCAATCGAGATTTTTAGATTTACCCATCAGGAAGGGAATGATTCTAAGTTTTCTTGACTTTTATCAATTCATAAACATTAATAAATTAATGAACATTATAAACTGAAAAACCACGTATTAATTATAATTTTTTAATATTATAATTTAATAATTGATATTTTTATTAACTTGAAGGGTAATATTTCCCGTGACCTTAGATAGCTAAATTCGACACTGAATCTACAAATAATAAATATGAGAGATTCAAAATCTGCTAATCAAATCTTTAAAATGGCCATAACAAAAGATGCAGAAATCTACTCACTAGTGATTTATACAACTGATTATTCGTCGTTCAATAGATTATTTCGTAGGTAAAAGCAAGTTTCAAAAAATCCACGTAAAAAGGTACATTTTGCGAGATCCCCAGGAAGTCGAGTGCACTTCATAAGGTTGTCAAGAAAATCAGATTTTACGGGGAAAAGTACCCAAATGTGCTTAAATTCTACAGAAAAATGAAATGCGATTTTATTCGTTAGCACCGATGATTTACTGCAGTCATTAGTAACTGTTCATTTAAGGATCACGATCAAAATATTTTTATTAAAATAACATTCACCGAATTCGAAATGACAAATTGATAATTGATTAATAAGTCTTCACTATAAGCGACTGATTTAAATCGCAGTTTGTAATTACATGGTAATGAATACCCCCCTTTCTCGCTGCACGCAACATCGCGCTGAGGTCGTTTAACCCGTCAACCTGTTTCTCCGACGTCCCAAGCCGGCAGCGACAACAAGGCCGCGTCCCTCCCCGCGAAAAGATCTCGAATCGCCAAGGAAGATAAAGGATCGGATCGACGGAATGAACAAACGCACGAGTGCTTCAGATGAATCATGATCTATATTATAAAATGTAACATAATGGAGGAATGCGCGTACATCATAAATTAATGGTGTGTACAGTCGCCGGCCGCCCCGTGCCCGGGGCGAGCGGCGAATCCGGTGCGTCGGCGGGCCCTGGTGCGGGCGCCTCCGAGGCTCGTGACTGGCGGAGGTCGGGCGGGCGGACGCGCGGAAGTCTTACGGGTGAGTAAGGCCCCGTGCGCCGACCCGCGCGAGGGATGACCGGAGAGATGGAACTCAGTGCTGGGCGGCGGCGAGAGCGGCGTAGTGGGCGGCCTTGGCGGCGGCTACTTCCGGGGTGTCGACTACGTTGCCGTCGGCTCCGATCGGCGCCGTGTGAGGGTAGCCGTGGGCGTAGCCGGAGATGGCCAGTGCGCCGTAAGGCTTCAGGGATCCTGAGCCGGCCTGCAAGCACACATAAATAGTAAGCACGAGTTTCCTTGGATGTATTGGTTCTTAAGCTTCTGAATGTAGCAGATCTTAAGTTCTAGGATCTTTGGGGAATTGTCCAATTTCAAATGTTGTGTAATTTGAACTTTTTTTTAATTGTGCGGGAGGAGGATTCCATATCTAATGTTAATTGGCTTTTGGTTTAGTTTAAATCGTATAAAACGTATTTTGAATTCTCTTCATCAGAGCTTTAGACTTATCGACTTAATTTGGTCTTTTAGGAATATCTAGTTGAAATTTTAGTATTACTTAAATAATTTATATATAAAAGGTACATTGTTAGAGTGAGAGAAGTTATTATAGGATGGTTTCTATTGTTAATTACTTTATTTTCTTTTATAATTCTGTTTAAAAAAACATCCCTGGTTAAAATAAATTTTTAAGAAACACAAAATCAATTTATAACAAGTTAATGGCGAAGAAATGAATACTTTTTATCAGTCATTGAACATTAACTGGCCAATTTATGGTAAAAACAAAAGAAAGAAGCAATTTTAGTCGATAATGAGTAAATATCCGGATGAATAGAGTGAACAATTCAAAACGATTATGAAATAATCATTAGTTATTAATTTTTCTAATTATTATGAAGATTGTAATTTAAATAATTTTGAATTTTATTAAAAAAGTATAAATAGAATTGAGCGATTCTTTTGTGCATAAAATTCTTTTTGTGAATCAAAATATTCGAAGGGATACTATTATACAAAAGACTAGACTATTTTAATGAAGCAAAAAAGATGACGTGCAATATGTATTCAAAGAAAATTAAGCATTACTAATACAAATATGTCAACAAGTTGCACGTCGCTCTATGTAACCGGCCAGAACCTTTTTACATAATATTTGAATACAATTACTGCGGCTGCATTGTTTGTTAATATCGACCGAGAATTTTAGCAATGCGCAATTATCTTCGCATTTAACGAGACAAATTCTTGATATAAAAAAAGGACTAGACCTGTCTAATGCTATATAATGAAAGTCTAAAGTAAAAATAGTTTAATTAATTTTTTTTGTAGAAGCGTAATTGTTTATAATCTGCATCTTTCATTTTCACATTGTTTAAGTTAAATGAGCTTTTAAACAAATATTGAAAATTAGTATTCTTATATTTGCATATGTCAGCAACAAATGTCACTTGTGTGTACGTCAGATACAAAATAATATGAAATAGAAAAAAATAATAGAAATAAAATTTTAATCTATTTTCTTGACCAGATGACATGTAAAAAAAGAAATTTGCCCATTTTTTACTTTTTAGTAAATTGCAGAGTACATTTAAATATACTTGAGCAAACGTCGACACTAAAGCTTTCTAATTCAATTAAACTACTATTGATAAACAAAAGAAAAAATGCAAAAAACAACAAAATCTTTTAATCCAAAATCAAAATCATTCAAACCCTCTTTAATCCCCAAAATACGAAACAAAAAACGACCACACTTCTTTACTTGCAGATATCACCACTAAACATTAAATTACGAACCTTAGCGAGAGCAGCGAAGTGAGCGGCCTTGGCGGCGGCGACCTCGGGGGTGTCGATGACGCGGCCGTCAGGTCCGAGGGGTGCGGGTCCATAGGCGTAGGGGGAGCTGTAGTAGTACTGCGCGGGGTTGTAGAGCACCGGCGAGCTGACGTACTGGGGGTAGGCGTAGCCCAGGGTGTTGCGCGCCGCCTCGTAGTTCAGGCGGGCGATGTGGGCGGCCTTGGCGGCGGCCACTTCCGGGGTGTCCAGAGGCAGCAGGGCGCTGCCGAGGGCCTGGCTGGCCATCGCCACGACGAAGAGACCGATCTGAAAAACCGGATATTCCACTTTTAGACTTACGACCGAACGATTTTCACCACTCGTCATCGCGAGCACGTGACGGCTTCATTCTTTGCGAGCCTTAAGGGACGGAGGAGGAGACGGAGGTTGTCTTAGGTGTGCAGGTGTGGAAGTTTTTTTGGAGTATTTCTTCTTGAAATTCTTGGGGATTTTTTTTTAAATTCTATACGTGACGTCTTAATTTTCCTGCATCCTTAAGGACGGAGAATAATGCCGGTGTCGTTTTACGCGGTTAGCAGTGGACCTTTTTTGGCCTCTTCGCGCGAAATCGACTGGAATATTTCTTCTTGAAATTCTTGGAGATATTTTTAAATTATATTTGCGGCGTCTTAATTCTCCTCGATTATTAAGGATTGAGAAGAATGCCGGAGTTGTTTTAAGTGTTAACCTTTTTTGGTTTCTTGGTGCAAAATAGTTAGAAATATTTCTTCTTGAAATTCTTGAAGATTTTCAATGTAAACTATTCTGGTTGAATGTAGCCATTGACTTTTTACATTTGTTTAGAATTGATGCATTTTTGAAGAAAATCATTTAAAAAATATTTGAATATTTGTTGAAAATTTGTTAGTCATGTTAATTTTGATATTTACTGACTTTTTTAAATAATTATTCAGTAATAAATTTGGATGGCAACTCGAATGCTGTGATGTGCAATTTTTTGAGGTACAGATGCGCTGATAATTATTCAGGGATTTTAACGATGTTGTATTTTTTGTACTGAAAGCAGAAGTGAAACAGTGAAAATAAAAGTGTTTCCGTTATAGTGGGCACTTTAAGTTATTACGCGAAGGATGTTATTATCTTATTATTTTTTACGGTAATGCTGCAGTATGTGGTCTTGCTCACTGGTAGGTAGACGAACGCTTAAATCTTCTTTGCCTTGAGGGAAAAGGCGTCACATTGTTATCGCGAAAATTTCTCTCAAATTTTATAAAACATTCGTCTTACACTACTAAATTATTTAATAATTTCTTTTTAATTACAAATATTATTAAAATAACAAATTTTGCAATACTTTTTAAAAATAAATCATTTGTAAGAAATATGATTAACTGAACTTTTAGTGTAAAGTGATGTAGTCATTGTCACAATCAGTGATATTTTCACTGTCTTTAATTTAGAGAGTAACAATTGGAGTAATCAGAAAAAAACTCCGAACATGTGTAACATGTGTAACACAGGTGATTTTATGTAATTAAATTTATAATAAGTTTATGAAACTGACACTCCTATTAAAGTACATACTCTTGGATAATAAATAAATTTCTAAATTCCGATAAGCTCCACTTCCAGTGTATCGCTTGTGGCAATCATGTATGCGTCAGAATGATTTCCTATGTTTTCGTGCATTGAGACACGTGGGTTCCAATGACGCCTACAGTCTACTACTCGAACAGTCCGTTAGAACAATTTCTAGTAACAGCTATGTAATAATAGCTTAAGTAATGTTTGTTGTAAAATATAACAAAAACTGAATACTATAAATAAAAATGAATAAACAAATTATTATTTGAAATTTCAAAGTTTGTTTAGCATTAATTGCACTGTTTGAGATTATAACAAAAATATGTTATAATGATTTATTACTTTGTCTGTAATATAATTTCACCAAAGTTTATTTATAAATAAATATTTTAAGACTCTTCTATAATATAAAATTTCCCGAGAAAAATTATTAATTTGAAATAGAAAATCATTGAATTTTATAGAATTTATCCAATTAACGTTTAATGATTTTATACTATTTTCGCCATCTATTATTTTAGCAATACAGCAAACAAATTACTATTACAGACCCAATCAACGTAAAATCCTAAAAAATTTAATTTCCCCCACAAATGAAATGTTTTTTTCTAATCTCTCCAATCTTTCTTTTCGAACTTAATACAAAATTCCTCATTAAAAAAGAAACCAGCGCACCCCAATGATTTTCAGTCCCTAAAACCCTCGCCCAAAAAATAACCCGCACACCTCCCAAATCCAGAACCCACACCCGAGAAGCAGCCTTAAAACTCAACTGATAGTGCGAATACTTACGAAAGCCTTCATGTTCCTAGCGGAGTGAGTGCAGAGTGCTGCGAGAGAAGCTCGGAGGTGAGACTAGCGAGAGATCCTCGGCTACGACGACGACAGCACCGCCGCGGTCCCCTTATATAGGAGCTTCTGTAGCATGGGGAGTCGTCGAACTTCCCCGGGGCGCTACCGCGCGCGACGCCCGGGTGGCCGCGGAGAGGGGGGGGAGCGCAGGTAGCCGCCGCCCGCCCCGCGGCGAGCGTGTGTGCAACAAGTGTCCCCCCGCGGTCGCACGCGCCTCCTCTGACATTGACATTACGAGGAGCGCGCGGAGGGGCGTAAGAGCCCGAGGTCGGGATCCCTATACGCGCTCCTCACCGTCGGAGAGCATAAGAGAGATAGAGAGAGCATCGGAAAGAGTGTGAAAGAGAGAGAGGGAAGACGGATGTCTATCCCGTGCATTGCGCCTCCTCGCTTTTTTTTTTGTAACTTTTTTTTTCGCTCCTTTCCGCGTTGCGCGATGCCCGACCTCCGAGGTCTGCGCCTACTCCCTCGGTGGGCAAGTGGTAGGGGAGCCGCACGATCAGACGGGCATCCCCTTCGACGCGTCATTGTGGTGCGAGTAGACTTTTTTTTGGGTCGGAGATTTTTGTGCGTGATCGAGTCGATCACTGTTCTTGAGTTTGGCGTTGCTTGATCCGATGATCTGTTCGTCAGAGGAAGTGTAAAAAAACTCCTATTTGAATTATTTATTTTGTTCAGTTAATTACGAATTTATTTGCAAAAAAATTAATTAAGCTCTTTGTGATTATGCTGGAAAAAATATGTAAATGATCGTGTCGTACTATAATTTTTTTTTATATTGCACCATTAATAATTATAATCTTGACAAGAATTTCTTTCTTATTAAAATTCTGACGATCGATCAACATTTTGTTACAAATATATTGACTGACAATAAAAACAGTTTCTATTAAAAAAAAAATATATTATTTATAGCTGATTTTAGCACTTTACAAAATATTTGTTTTTCGCACATATTTAATGTAGTACAACTCACTTCGTGTCTGTTATTTTTTCTCTGTATATTCTAGCATTAAGATCATAACATAATTGTACTTTGTAATATTATCATGGTGTGCAGCTCATAACAGATTCATAAGTTCATTTTTAATTGAAAGATCATTACGATTCAAAATTCATAACTCTTTTCTCATTCGAATTTGCATATTACCGTATGAAGATGCGACCGTATGTTAAGCAAAAACAGACTACTAATCACATGATTATCTCAAAATCAATCCAATCAAGAATAGACTATCCTGTCATTTTTAAATTCATTACTTCTTTAATGGAGAACATTACGCCCTTTCATTCGACCTTATGGATTAATGGATCATATATTTGCTATTAAAATTTTTTCAAATTTACACTAAAAATTAATTTTGCCAGTATAAGACTATAATAACGACTCCACACGATTTTTACGTTTCTAATCTCAAAATCAACTTACAATTTAACATACTATACTAAAACATTCAAACGCTGTTAAAAAATAAAAAAAAAATCCTTTGAGAATCCTTCAAAAGCATCCGCACATCCTTCACTCCTCATCGAGCAGCACGAAAAATCAAAGATCCAGAAGTACCCTCTCCTCTCCATCCATTTTCCCCGTTCCCTCTTCGCGCTCTCGTTCGCCGGCGGTCCCATCGAGGCGCGAATAATGTCGCGCGCAGCCGCAATCGATTGCACTCGCAGCCGCCTGCAGTGGAATGAGCCTTTGCGCGCCAGACGGCCGGCGGGGTGGGGGCCCGGCGGCGTGCCTTGTTTGGGTGTTTCCACCTCGAGATAGCCTCGCTGATCGGCGGGAATTCGTCGCTCGCTCCGATCACGCGCGGGATTGAAATATTTCCCCGCGAGGAGGTTGAAAACGCGCGGCTGACGGCTTAAGCGCCGCCTGAGAGGTGCTGTTTCGCGCGTCACCGTGAATATAACTCGTTGCCTCGCGTGCATGTCGAAAATTTAATGGGCGAGATACGAGGATTACAGGCGCTCGTCCGGTGCAGCCTCGGGCTGTTTGGGTAACAGGAAATTCGATTTTGTTTTGGTGGCTTTTCGGGTTTGTACAATGTGTGTGGATGACGGGGAAATAAATTACGGATGAGTGTGCTTGGTGACTGACTTAATTTGACATTTCATTAAGCTATTAGTTTCGATACTATTGTAGTTTGGTAAAGAAAGGATGAGGTAAAGATAAGATAAAGGAAAAGATTGGATTTTAATTTATAATAAAATTCACCAGTCTATTGACGTCTGTTAATGTAATTAGGTTTAAATAATGGATATCCACTTTAACGATGTGACAGAATCATGCAAACGATTTTTCATATAGTATGAAAATATGTACTTAATTAGGGTGAAGTATAGAAGCAATGCTAATATTAATCATATAGGTGAAAATAATTTCTTTTTTTCTTTCAGCTCCAAAAATTGCTGAGCTTTACATACATCCTTAAAATAGACCATCGTAATTTTTGTTAGTTATTATTTTTTTTTATTTTAAACAATTTTTCTACCATCATTAAATTATACGTTTCTTTACGTATACTGACAAATCCCAGTTGATAAAAATATACTGTTCGTATTTCAGTCAATTAATTGTTTATTAATCAATACCAAAGAAAAATTGAAAAAAATAGTTATTTCCTTTAAATAAATTTCAAACTCTTGATTGGGTTCTTGATTGAGAAATTGCACATACAAGGGTGATCAAAGTCCTCTAGCCCTCTTCGTAATAAAAAGAGCTAAAAGTCACTTTGAAAAAACTCTCCCGCTTGCAATAAATATTATTTTATAACTCTTGAATAAGTAATTGGATAATGAGCAAAACGGAGCAAAAAAAAGTACGGTAGGAAAATTACTGGAGGTGGAAAGGCGGAGAGGATAGCCAAAGAGGCTGGGCGAAGAAGAAGTTTGCAAGGGGGAGTCGACCGATGCACCGGACGACTGTATCAAGGGAACAAGTTCGCCGTGCGACGATTCACATCCGGGTTGGGATGGGATGCTTTATTTGCGGGCTCGGGTACAAGCATCAGTTGCGGTAGTATGGAATGGGATGCGATCGCCGCTTGGCAGCTTTTTCACCGTAATTCAAGGTCGAACCTCATCTTATGGTCATTAGCTCGTTGAAAAACTTTTGAAGAGGAAATGCGAAGCATTTTTTTTTTTTGCAGTCTCATTACGAACCTTTTCTCCGTCGCTTTTGTTGTGCATTCAAGGAAATTACGAACTTCAAGATATTATGTGATAGAAATGTGCGAAGAGAATTAATTTCTTGAGGTAAAAAGGTAGTTTATTATTGAATTTTTTATAAAATCGGAGTTTAATTTTTTATTTTTAAGAAAATAGTTTACTAAATACCTATATTTGAATAAGTAATTTCAATAGATCAAATGAATAAATTCTTGAAACTATATAACACATTTTTGATTCAGAAAAATGAAAGCATTAAATAAATAATCATAAAAGGCTGATTACGTGACAATAAACAATAATTCTTTTAATTAACATTGAAAGTAACAAATAATTTGCACAACTGTATTTAATCCATAAACATTTTTTTCAAATTTATGTAATTAGTAGTGTATCATATTATACAAGTACATTCGATTATTACATATACATCCCTGGAAAAACAACACAGGCCACATACAAAAAGAAAAATTTTGTAATTAGAAACGTGATTAATCACCTTACCCTACATCAATCACAAACACTTGTAATCCCAAAAATTTAAGGCGCAATTGATTGAAGATAATCAGACAAATCTGATTAAAAAAAGGGGAATATGTAAAACTCATAGAACGGAACTAAATATGATGTGTAACGTAAACTCGGTTCATGAAGAGTCGACCATGAAATTTCGAATCGACATTGAAATACCGCTAGGTGTTGCGTGCAATTCACCCGAGCACATAAATTACGTCGCGCTCCAACTACGTATAGTTTTCAAAAGTTTCTGTTCGGGCCCCACCTTTCAAAACGGTTCGCGCGATCGAACCGACGTACGCGCGGATTGCACGGGAAACCCACAGAAGAAAATCTATCGCATTAATAGTCATAAACGTTGTGCAACGTACGGTTACTTTTTTCGCCCGCGACTACGTCCAACGACATGCTAATTGAGCGTGGAGCTTTTTAGGTTAAGGTGAAAATTCTATTACGCGACATTGAATTGGTCTCAGATATTTAGATCAATGAAGTTTTTTGTCCTAAAATTATAAATATTACCGCTCGATCTTGCGTTACAAGCGGCGGCGTTATAACACGCGTTACGCGTGTGTACACAGTCCCGTGAAAAAAATTAATGTCACCAATTTCTCATAATAACACTCCCTGTTTTAACTGCAATGGAATTCGAATTTGAATGTGTCAAATGTTGGAAACAAATGGTGTCAGGAAAAGTGAGGAAATATAAATTTAATGTCAACAACACATTTAATACTTCAATACTTTATTCATTTATAAATTAATTTCACAGTCTATAATTTTCGATATGTAAAAAATAATGCTAATTAAGTGCGAACTCGAATCCATTTTTTCCGGACTTCATCATAATGAATTCGAAAGCAAAAAGAATTCAGGAAATTTTGTATTTTGTGAAGGCTAATATTAGAACGACAATGTATCAACGGTCCCGCTATAATGTATGCACGCTCCAAACTGACAGGCACGAAAGATCCGAAAGATCTGGATGATTTGCAAGGTCTTTCCTATTACGTTTACTATTACATATTCATTATAAAGTTCATTGAATTGGCCGCAGCTAGAGGGAGAAACAAAATACGTCGAGCCATTTCCACACCCGTCCTTTTGATTTTAATGAAGTATACCATTTTTCACTTGATTGATGAAACCGTATCGTAAAGTAAAATTGAAATCGGCGGAGAAAAAAACTTGACAAATTGTCTTATTATCGTGAATATAGGTAAATGAATGACTTAAGGAGGTGTACTACTGAAGGTGTATTCCAATAGGTAACGATGGAAATAATAATTAGTCATTGATTCGACGTTATATTTCAGTTAATATGCGGAAGTTAGATTCAACGTTCGAATCCGTACCCCGATAGTACTAATGTTCGCGAGGCAAAGGCGGCACCACGATCCGATCTCATCAACAGGCGTCTGTACATCCGTGGAAAGTGTTTGCGCAGAGTCTCACAGCAGTCGCATATGTCACAAGTTTTTATCAGCCAGGCTTTCGCCTAAAAGTAAAAAAATTTTAATTATTAAAAATATAAAATATTATTTGTTTTCTGCAAATACTACCTGTAAGGAACGATCATTTTTGTCAGACTATTTCTTTTTTAAATCTTTTTCTCCTGCTCAAATCATCTCAAACCGAGGAGGTACAAACTCAAGCTACACTCTAAAGGTTTCTAATGAGATGAACACATGAAACACTATAGGGACTTGCAAGACTTCCTAAAGTTTTCGCTAATTCATTAAAAAGGTTGCTGACTTCCTAAAGATTTAGATGATTTATAAAAGTTCCCTGATTTCAAAGATTTCCAAATACTTCCACGAAGATTTCGAAAGATTTTTGGGATTTCAACATTCATTTCTTTATCAAATTAATATAAAAATGGGACAATCCGACAAGAATCCCCTATTTCCTATCAAATCCCAAGATACTCCTACTAGGATATTGCCTAGGATATACAGTCCTCGCCTCGCCCTAACCGCGCACAACGCAAGTGCATTCAGCGCTCGCATTAGTACCCTTGCCTGCGGCATTCGTGCAGCGCAGAACCGTCGACGCGACAATCATCGTCGTCGCCTTTCCCGCAGCTTCGCGAGATAACAAAGCGACACCGCGACGGGCGCATCCCCGCGGACAGCGGCGCCGGTGAAAAGTGAGGCTGCAGGTGCGGCGGAGGGACGCCGCCGGGCGTGGGATACGAGCGCATAATTGAAGCCAAGCGAGGCTCCCGCCGGGGGAGACAGAGAAGGTCGGAGCAACGGCACCGGCCGGCGTCCTCGTCGAGGCCGTCCGATTTTTCCGCGGACGCGCGTACATGCCGCTCTCTCTCTCTCTCTCTCTCTATCTCTCACTCGCTTACTCACTCTCAGTCTTTCTCTCACTCTGTCACTCTCATTGTATCTCTGTCGCTTTCTCTCTCTCTCTCTTTCTCACTTTAACTCTTTCTCACTATCTCTGTTTCACTTTAGCTTTCTCTCTCTCTCTCTCCCTCGGTAGATGATCTCTTGGAGCCTTCTCGAATCCCGGCGAGCCCTTTCAAGCGGTCTCGATTTTAATGCCGGCGTCATTACGCGCGCGGACCTGCCAGCGACTCCTTCTTCGGCGCGGCTGGCTTTTTGCTTTCGACAGAAATAAGTGGGAAGCCTACTTTTTCCGGGTCTTTTGTCGGCTCTGTGCGCGCTTATTTCGTCGGCATCGAATTCCTTGCGTGTTTCTTTTTTTTGATGCCCGATGGAGAATAGCATTCCACTTTATTGGCGCGAACCGAGATTCCTTTGTTTTGGTACTTTCTTAAGGAAATTTGGTAACTGGAAATGAGAACAATGAAATTTTATCGAAGGAAGTACAGAAGAGAGCTTTGACGTTGCTGATTTGAAAAAATGTTGCTGACGTGTTTAAATGGTCCAATGCATTTTCATTTTTCTAAAAAATAGACGTATTAGTACTTTGGTAAGTATAGTATTTATAATAAAAGAAAATTAAGAAATTTTTCTCATCACAGCTTTTATTAAACCAATGTATATGTATATAGAGTACCTAAGGATTGGTCCTGCGTTGTGAAATCATTACGATTTACCCAGCAGTATGAAAATAATAAAGCATGGATTTTATGATTTTATTTATTCAAACAAAATTGTAACTGCAAGGAAAAAGTATTATTTTATGAATACATGTAAAATATACAAATAATGGCATTTCATTATTTGCTTGCGACAAATGAAAACGCAAGGATTATACTTTTGTGCAAGTGTCCAATAAAATGCTTCTTTACATAATAATTTATTATTTGTAGAAATTGAATCTGAAACAGGATTTTCGGTAAAAAATTCGCAGCATCGCGATTTTAAATACCGTGAGAGATATTGTAATCTATATATTTTGGTAACAAATTTCAGGATCATATTTTGGTTGTAAAAATCTCTTTAGATTGAATTATAAAATAAATATAATAAAAAAGTGAGGCTTGACCTATATAAAAGAATTATTTGAAATACTATTTGAATAAACTGAAAAATCGTAGTAAAATTTAAAAAAATTTATTCACGTATTCATCAAAATTAAATATACGTAAAAGAGAGCGGGGAATATATAAGGCAGCACAATAAAATTAAAACACCATGGTGCAATGAGCATGCTGCGTAAACATATTTCATTTTTTATGCAAATCGTTTCTTCAAATTTTCATTATCGTTATAAAATATTTGTAATTTTTTTCTTTTGAAAAATATCAAATAAAATATTTTCTTTCTTTGCAATACTAAACAAATTGATCATAGGTGGTATATTATCTAATTAGTTGGGTGGGGTATATTAGCCGATGGTCGAAATAGGTAGTAGTAGACTTCAGGATTAGGGCGTGAGGAAAAGTGGAGTAGATATTACAATGGGCATACATTTAATTTGCTACTCCCTAAACAGCAGGTATCAAACGCATGGTATCAAAATAGTAAAAAATAAGAAAATATTAGAATTTATATTGTTATTATACCAATTAAAGATTATTGAGAATTATTATTAAATTTTTATAAACGTAATCCACAGCAATTTTACGAATATCAAAATTCCTTTTAAAAAATCTATATTCTGACTTTTATAAAAATCAGAAACAGTATTTATTTTGTTCAATGAATGCAACGTCATGATACGGTGAATACGGCTTTTTCAAGGACTCTCTTCGCAATCAATTACAAATTTTCTTAAGACCCACAATGAAATTACTCGGATAACTAATGTTCGCTCGGTTATCGATATTAACTTCCTGCGAGCTTCGCGCGTAAACCGCGATGCGATTAAAGTGTGCTGTAATTAATTATCGCTTTCGGTGCACCTCCATCACGCGGTTAAGGAACTGCTCACTCCGATAAGCAATGTTTCAACAGCTCGCGGTAAATTGCTTTTGTGCAATGCTGATCCACCTTTTTCCCGCGTCAAAATTTTAACGAGCTTGTGAATCAGCGCCGATATTCTTTTGTGCGTAATTAATGGTTACTACAATTCAAAATAATTTGAAAGAATTTACGACGAATGTGTTGAATGTGTTGTACTTATTGACTTAATTTTTGAGATTCGCTTGTTTCAGATCTCGTTAAAACAGTGACAGTTTATTTTTTATAATTAAATAAATTAATCAATTTTCAAAGAATGATGCAAGCTTACAAAATCCATAAATTTATTTCTCAATATTATAAACTTTTTTCTAAAAACATCAGATTAATTTTCTTTTAATTCTGGATCATCGACACATTCTGCATCCAAGCATATCTGTAAAAAGAAAATGTAAACTTAACTTTTATTTTTAATTTAACTGAGTATCTATAACATTCGTTTTTACCTTTCCTTCACCACAATACGTTCCTTCCGCCGGTGGCTTAAACGCAGTGACTTTTATCATTTGATCAATACAATACAGAACACCGCAGTTGTGCTCCTCTTCCTAGCAGCAATATAACATATAAACAATATGTAATTAATTTAATTCAATATTCTTTGCTATTATAAATATGAAAGTAATAATCGTGACACTTATGTAGTTTATATGTACCTTATATGCAGGTAAGTTCATAGTTCTTCTACATTGTTCATCACGACTAAATAATCTTCCAGGTAATTCTTTTGGATACGGAATTCCAACGTTTGGTTTATTCTTCAAACATTGGGCTTCTTCTGAACTGAAATTATTAATCGATCTTTAGTAATAAATATTTTTATAAACGTAATGTAAGTGTCGAATGAATAAAAAACAAAATAACATTAAGTTTATCAATGATTACTTGCCATTCAATTACTTTTAAAGACAACAAATGTTAAAAATTTTATTTTAATAACAAACGAAGATAGCATTTTCCTTCAATTAATGAATAATGTATCATCCTTACTACAATCACGGGTCAAAAGTTTTACACTTACTTTAGGAATTTGTGAATTGCTGCTTTACTGCAAGGAGACCAATGCATTCCATTATCACTATCTTTATTGATATTCAAAATATAACTCATTAAGTAGCCATCATCCCCATCACATGGACGTTCTGGAGAAGAAAGATTTCCGTCATCGTGTGGAGCACCAAGTCTGTAATGTACAAATTAAAAATGTACCGCAAAATTAATTAAATATTCAAACAATTGCGTTAAGTATAATTTTATACATCAATCTAATTCTGATTTTAAAAATTATAACATTCTTTTCGAATTTAGTGCTGCAGTACTAAAACTGACATATGCTTAGTAAAATATCAGTACTTACGTATGGCCTATTTCGTGCACTGCTATAATAATTCCACCGAAACCTCCTTCATCGGAAATAAGAGCAGCTGCTTTGGCCTTATCATGACCACAAGCTCCTCTTATGAAAGCCATACCTACAATACCAGAAATCAAACATTTTATTTTTATATATTATTCATTTTATTACAAATTAATAGTTATAATTACTACGTACCTAAAGTACTGTTGCTGTCGTCATTTGCGATGGTTCCACTTAAAATTGCGTAAAATATGATTATAACATAATAACCCAATCGTAAATATACCAATGAGGATCAAGATAAAGTTTTACTTACTGTGAAATAGCAACAACAATATCGTATTTATCTTTCTGGAAAAAGGTGTCCTTGTAAAAGTATTCGCCAATTGCAAATAGTGATTTTTGGACTGATAATTTATTGTTTTTATTGAAGCCTTCCTCCAGGTACGGTGTAGCACTTACTTCCTGCGAATAATTTTTTTTTACATTTTCAATCAAATTTTCAATGCATGAATTGATGTTATCTACGATTATCGAATTGAATACAAAAAGAATTAGGTTTAGAGTATCGAATCTAACCTTTGGAATTATAAGACCGGCGATATTCAGTCGGATCTTAGGATTATGCAGTTCTCTAAATCTCAAATCCACAGCATTCCAAAATGCAGCCATATATGTGGCAATTTGGTTTATATCTCCTCCATGGAATCTAATAAAAGGAAGAATTTTGTTGTTAAATTAAAAAACACGCGTGTAAGGAAACACCTCCTTTTTACTGACTCACTTGTAAGTATCATAATCGACAGCTACTAAAATTTCTGGATAAAATGTTTCTTCAGTTTCTTTTGTTGGAGCTTCCGTAGTTGTAACAGTTGGTTCTTGATGAGTATCCGGTGCACTGGTTGTCGGATCCAAATCATTTGGTCTACTAGTAGTTGTTATTTGCCAATCATTTGGGGGATTCAGAACTGTTGGCGACCAAACATACGAAGGTCTTGGTGTGTAAGATGGAAATCGTGGACCTGTTGCTGATGGCCAATTGAATGGTTTTATTTGCTTCCAAGGGAATTGGTGTTGAATTGGAAAGTTCCAAGTAAACGGTGGTGGACTAAACATCGGAGGTAGAATAGGCATTGGTGGCCAAGGAAATGGTTGGCGATTGTACATGTTCAAATTGAATTCTTGATTTGGATTATAATTGAATGGCCCGATATTAGACGACCAGTCGAATGGAAAGTGATTAGGCTGATTAAATTTTTCGTTCCAATTAGCTTGATATTGATGAAAGTTGTTTACTTGTTGATTCGCTGTGGCAAAAGTACAATGCATAAGTTTCTAAATAGTGCAATTGTGATGTTTAACAAGTGCAAACATTTCAGAAGCCTTCTTTTGAGGGCAAGAATTTTACTTACTATTTTGAAAAGGATTACTAGGCGGATTAATCGGATTATCGAAAGGAAAGTAACTACGAGTCTGTCGCATTACTACATGATGAGTAGTTAATTCGTATGGCATTCGAGAACCAAACCCATTATTACTATTGAAAGAAAAGTGCGGATCCCAGTTAGGCCACGGAAATTTTTCTGGATATCTGCGTAAAACTTCTTGGTGAATTCGTTGAGTCAATGGTCGGATAATTAAGTTGTCTCCTACAATACCTTGCTTAAAAAAGAAATTATCATTTTCGCCCTAATAGTTGCACTATAAAGTTAAAAAACTTACAATATGAACTTGGTTGTCTTGATCAGTGTGGAATGTTATAGCTGCCCTGTTGATCGTATCATGATAAAGTTGGATATTACCAGGATCTGGCTGCAATGAAAATAATTATGTCACTTTAATAGGGTAATCTTTCAATATTTAACAATCAATTAAAAATAAAAATTAATAATTGAGTAATAAATTGTGCTCTGAATTTATTTTTAAGTAATACTTAATTTTAAACTGCTTACATATTTTACTTGAGAATAAATAATGGATGAATTTAGAGGTGAACGTTCTGCTAGGAATATAGGAGTATTATTCCCTAACAGCACATGATCATTTTTTTCCAAATACAAGGTATAGTTTTTGTTGTAAGCCTTAAAATGGATTTGGGGATTTTTTCGGTCTAGATGCTGCGGTCGCGCGTGGAATATCGGTATTACTTCATAATCTAAATTGTGAACTGAAAAGGAAAAGAAATCATTTTATTTCAAAGTAGCACGAAATACTATTTTTCTTTAATACAAAACAAATCTCTTACCGCCTCCTCGGTGAGTATTGAATACATATTGCAACTCGTCATTTGTCATATAATCATGAAGCTATAGAGAACAGAATAGAAAATATAATAATTGAAACTATAATGAATAATTAAAAATAATTTAAAACTTAAAAAATGCATACCTTTTGACCATAAATAGAGGAAAGAAGAGAGATAATAATAAACATCTCAAGTGGAAAAATCATTTTAGATAGATTGAAAATATTCAGTGAATTGAAAATACAAAACAAAAAGTTCAAAAATTTACGCCAACGATAATGCGTCTGCTACTCTGATTTACAAACAGTAAAATTTTACTACTTCCATTCCATTTATATATTCGTAAATATTGTAGGTCAAATGAAGTTCCAGAAAAATAACACAATTTTGAATGAAAGGTGTATCTTAATGGTATTATAAAAATAAGGAAAAGTACAAATTTAAATGACGTCTTGATTGAGAAGGTGATTATATTGACACTTCATAGATAACAATTGAATGATTCCAATATTTCTTTTTTTTTTTTAATGTATTAATTTTTTATAGTCATGCAAAATATTGTCATTCAAAGTCTAATACTAATTATAAGCGCATTGTACGAATTGACATTTGACGAATTGTCATTTGATCAATTGTAAATACGAGTTTAAAGTGCATCAGTTATTGTCAGGTCATTACACAAAGACATTACATTTTAGGTTTTAAACTGAAATTTTTTGACATTAAATTTCTAGGTCAGCATTTGAAAAGACGCGTCGCTTTCATTTCTGCACTATTTAATGTTCCGCAATTATCAAAGATAATAATCTACATATATTTCGTAAAAAATCGATTTCCTGTACACTCATTCAACAGTCAACAATGCTTAGGCCACACCACCGAACCTAGGGACTTTTAAATGATTTGCAAAACTCTAAATATCCATCAAAAAGAAATCAAATCTTCTATTCTTCTATTATTTACCGGCAGATTAATGCAACGAATTGCATGCTCAAGAATAAGCCACTCCAAATACATATAAGCCCACCGTGTGAGCTGCATTTTAGGGGCCAGAGAAACGTTTTATTCTTTTATTTTATTATAGTGACTCATTAAAAAGTCCAAGAATCTGTAGGCTAGAGGGACTCAAGGATTTTAATACAAGAGGTTTGAGAACTGGACCATTCATTTTTGGTTAAAGTCGCCACAAATGTGACATTGCATTATAAAATTCCTGAAAAAGTAATAAAAGCCTCTAAAGGAAAATAATTATGTCACATTGATTCCTTGTCTCGCCTGACTTCCCGATTTTATCAGGAATATGAATAGCATTGTACGTGATCTTGGAAGCTAACAAGCATCCAAGCAGTTGTAAGTCTACAAAACTTTAGTCAGAAGAGACCGAGCCGAGCAACCCAACCGATATGCAACCTTCCTTGCGCCGTTACAGCACCGGCATGCATTATCCAAGGAGCGCACACAAACAGTAAAACAGATTTTCATTTTTCATTTCATTCATTAAATTATGAGATTAACAGCTAATTTGGTACTGTAAAGAATACATCTGTACCAACAATCATGTTATTTAAAAATTTCAATTGATAACATGAAATATTGCAATTGTTAATAATCATAAAGTATAGAAATTATACATATCTTCTTAAAATGCGAAAATTATTTATGAAAAGTCATGAATCAAGAGCGTAAGTGTCTGCGTACACCAATATAGATCTATTTGGTAACAATGATTTGGTATCACAATAAGTAATGCAGTGTATTGATAAAACGCAACGGATAATTTTAATAAGCTTAATTATTTATTACATATATAATACGTATATATTTTATAATACACTTTATTGGATTGCATACAATTTGGAAAACTTGAAAAATAAAATTTCGCTGATGAAAACTGCAAGAGCAATCGAGTATCCTATACACAGACTCACAATAAAAGCAGAATGAACGCTTTGCGATCTACGTTTGACTTTCGAAGGTACGGTTTTATTTTGATGATCTAGCAGCATGGTGTAAGAAACGAATCCCGACTCCCTTATACGTCTGTATATTTCTTCAAATTTTTTATGATACGGAGTTGCTTTCTCATATGGAAGAATCAAGAAATCGTAACGAAAAGACAGCTTGTTTATTTTCATCAGTGGATGCCCATCAGAATCTAAATTATGTTGAATGAAACTTTCCGCCAGATGTGACGGTACTATGCAATTTACGTTGTTGTTTTCGATTATTTTTTCCATGCAATACTTTTCTCTCTTAATTATTTTAGCTACTCCGTACAACCTTTTAACTTCATCGTCATCATAGTCTGCAGTTGTGTTGTCCCGTACGTAAACAGCCATTGGAGATGTGTAAACATCTTTAAACGTGTCGAAGTCGAGCTCGTTATTCTGGAACTTTACGTCAGTTAAGTGCGAGAATAAATTTGATGCATATTTCATTGACACAAGGACAATAGTTAAAAAAACAATTCTTTTCGCATCTGTTTTGGGCTGGCGCGTTATAGATGCACATACAATTATTTGAAAAACGTGTAAAAGTGTCATTTCCGATGGTGTAAAATGAAAAAGGCGAGTTACGCCATAAATGCCAAATATCATTACAACTGCAAACATAGTATTCAACATAAAAGTAGAAGAAAAAGCAATGGTTGGCTTCAATATAATTGGACTAACGATGACAAATCTTGCAGGCCTAAGCACATCTCCTATTACATAATAACTTTCATAAGCAGTTACATTTCCTGCCAATAGCGGGAATGGTATCGTACTTATTTGATTGGTGTTAAGTGCTGTTCTAAATGCTAACAATGCAGTATTTGAAGTTTCAACTGCAAGGGCAATGTGCTCTAATTTAAAGTTCAATTTGGTCGCTGCAAATTTAATGTATGAATAATATTCACCACCGTACTCGTCAGCTGTGCCAGTAACTTTTTTTCTGTACGCGAACGGCGGAGCTTGAACCACGAAAATTTTGAAAGCATGTTGATTTGCATTTTTTAGTTTGTCTGGAAAAATGTTTTCAGACAACTCATCAATTTTTAGATGTTTCGAAACAAATTTCTGCGTAAATGGATTGTAGTAGAATAAAATTATTTTAGTTGACTTATTTATATTTAGAATTGAAAAATTTAGAAATTTTAACTCCCAGCCGTAACGCAAAATCTGATATATACTGTGGAAACTAATGGAATCACTGAATATTATGAATAAACTAGTTGGTCTTGGTCTCACGGGTGCTACATCAACCAATTTGTCTAAAGTACTGCAACTGTTTTTAAGATCTTCTTGCAAGACGATGTACAAGGCAGAACAAGCAGGTTCTTTAAATAATGGTAAATTCAGTGATCCATGATCCGCTGTCATTTCATCGAGATCGATCAGAATAGTAGCATTGCGAGAAGAAAGCTCTCTGATGAGTAAACCTTGATTTTTACTCATTGCTTTTGTTCTATTTATAAATGTAACTAAGACGTAAGAATCAAAGATTTCAGTAATTTCACGTGATACTAGCGAAGGCACATTTGATGAGTATGTTTCTAAACTGGCAAAAAATTCGGGTATGCGCAAAAATAGAAAGAGCCACAAGATTTTCATTTTAACATTGCTATGGCAGACTATTTTTAGCGAGCGGAAACTAGTGCATTCCCACTTTGTTTACTCTAGTGAAAGCATTGAAAAGCCTATATAATTTGCGTTATCAATATTGATCGCTATTTAAATAATAATATGAAATGAATTGTAAAAATGGATGTGTCTGGCCAATACCAATAACAGTTTAAACTTCTATTATTACCTCGTAAACAAATCACTTTTTAAATATTGTATTTTGACTTAGCAAAAAATTTTCTTAAAAATAATAACAGTTCGGAAAAAAACTAGTTCAAAAACCTTGAAATATTGTTACCATTGTTAAAAAACAAATCGTTATACATATATTTTCTTGTTGTTAAGGTAAGGCTTGTTTAACTTCGTCAGAATTGCTTAGTACCAGTTGTGTTTGGTATCAGTCGTTAATACTCAATTCAGCAATGATCATCCAAAGAAAATATAAAATTTTGATTTAGTACATAGAATAAAAGTATAATTAAATCAGTATAATTTGCGACGTGTTGATAAATCGAAACTCATCATTTATTAATCTTGATTATTTATTACACATTTATAATTGTATATATTCTACACATTTAATACATTTTATCGGATCGCTTTACATTTCGAAAATTTGAAAAATAATATTTCACAGATGAACATTCCAAAAGCAATGGAATATCCAATAGATAAACTTACAATAAGACCAGCAGAGTGAACGCTTCGTGATTTATCTTTGGCTTTTGAAGATACGGTTTTATTCTGATGCTCTAACAACATCGTGTAAGAAAGAAGACCCGATTCCTTTATGCGAGCATAGATTTCTTCAAATTTCTTATGATACGGAGTTGCCTTCTCATACGGAAAAATTAAAAGATCATACCGGAAAAACAGATTCTGTATTTTCATCAGTGGTCGTCCATCAGAATTTAAATTTGTGCGAACAAAATGTTCAGCTAGATAGAACGGCAATATGCAATTTACGTTATTACTTTCGATTATTTTTTCCAGACAATCGCTTTCTTTCGAAATTAGTTTAGCTACTCCGTATAACTTTTTAACTTCGGCATCATCGTCGTCCGTAGTTTTATTATCCCGTATGTACACTGTCATTGGTGATGTGTATACATCTTTTAATGTGTTGAAATTTTGCTCGTCCTTCTCGAAATTTATGTCAGTTAAATACGAAAATAAATTTGACGAATATATCATTGATACAAAAACAATGGCTAAAAAAATAATTCTTTTCACATCTGATTTGGGCTGGCGTGTCACAGATGCACTCAAAATTAATTGAAAAACGTAAAAGAATGTCGACTCCGATGACTTAAAACGAAAAACAAGAGTTGCACCGTAAATACCTAATAAAATTATAATTGCAAAGATAGAATTCAATATAAAACCAGAAGGAAAGGCAATAGTTGACTTTAATATAACTGGACTAACGATGACAAATTTTGTAGGTCTAAGTACATTTCCTATTACATGATTTTGATAATTTGTGGTATTCCCTGCCAATAAAGGAAGTGGTATCGTATTTATCTGATTAGTGTCTAGCGCTGTTATAAACTTTTGTATTGCCTCGTTGGCACTATTGAACGATGGAATAATATGCTCTAATTTAAAGTTTAATTTGGTCGCTGCAAATTTTACGTAGGAATAAGATTCACCACTGTACTCATTCGTTGTGTCGTTTATTCGTTTTATGTTTACGTACGGCAGATAATGAAGCACGAAAATTTTGAAAGCATGTTGATTTGCATTTTTTAGTTTATCTGGGAAAATGTTTTCAGACAACTCATCAATTTTTAAATGTTTCGAAACAAATTTCTGCGTAAATGGATTATAGTAGAATAAAATTATTTTAGTTGATTTATTTATATTTAATATTGAAAAATTTAGAAATTTCAAGTTCCAACTGTACCGCAAGATTTTATTAATACTGCTAGAACTAATAATATCACTGAATGTTATGAGTACACTGTTTGGTCGTGGTCGTACAGGAACTATATCAACCAATTTGTCTAAAATAAAATAACCACAACTAGTTTTAAGATCTTCTTGTAAAATTACGTACAACGCCGAACGTGAAGGTTCTTGAAAAAGTGGCAAGTTCAGTGTTCGATTGTCTTTTGAACCTCTCAGCTGATCAAGATCAATCATGATGGTAGAAATATGGAGAGAAAGCTCCCTGATGAGTAAATCTTGATGTTTACTCTTTATATTTCTTCTATTTATAAAAATCACCGAGGCGTAAGAATCAAAGACTTCAATAATTTTATGAGCTACCAACGCAGACATGTTTGATGAGTATGTTTCAAAATTGGCCAGAAGTTCACGTAAGCGCAAAAATAGAAGAAGCCACAAGATTTTCATTTTAATATTGTTATTTATATGTATTTTCAGCGAGCAGAAAGGAAACTAATGTATTACTACTTTTTCTACGCTAGTGAAAGTATTAAAATGCCTATGTAATGGTTGTTATCAGAATTGACCGTGATTCAAATAACTCCATTATTGAATATGATAAAATACACATGATATGAAATGCAAAAATAGATGTATCTAGCCAATAACAATTTCAACTACCTCTATAATCGCCTCGTAAACAAATCACTTTTTAAATAGCATATTTTAATTTAACAAACACATTTTTTCGATATCTTTTTCCTATGCATGCGCGGCGGATTTTTCGCATGGGACTCGCTTGTTTTTCAGGATGGTGAAGGTCAAACACATCGAGCAGTCGCAATTTACCGCATTTGCGCAGGTAAAATCGATGCGTGTAGTTCTATCTCGTGTAAACATAATTTGGTCAGATTATGCTCAATTGCCGTAGCATATTATGCTAAGAAAATATCACTATTAAAAAAGCTAAGGTTCACTAAGTGTTACCCATCCCTAATGAAAAAACCTGGGGTGAGATCTCAGGTGAGTCCTCAGACCAAATTCTCAAGCGACTTTTAAAGTGGCGCTGCTTATACCTCCGCTGAAAATGTTTCAATTAAATCTCAGGTGAGATCTCTTTAGTGAAATATTTTCAATCTAGATGTAAGCAGCGCCACTCTAAAAGTCACCTGAGATGTTAGCCTGAAGACTCAACTGAGTTCTCACCTGAGCTTTTTCAGTAGGGATGGGTAACACTTAGTGAACCGGGATAACTTATGGTTAATTTCCTATCAAAGGAGCGATACACAAACAGCAGCTTAAAAATTCAAGGTAAAACCTACGCATTACTTTCACCGGCGCCATGCGCGCGCGGCAGCCCGGTAAAATCGATCGATTTCCTGAATACCGGGCTCGTAATCTCGCCGAGCCGCTCGCGCATACCGGCAGTTCCTCGTTAGATCACGCTTACGCGGCAAAAGGCGCGCGAGCGCGCAACAGGCCTTTCTTCCGTCGCGCTTATTATGACGAGCGCCGGATTCCTGGCGAGGCCGCGCGAGCGCGCTGACAATAAAGCGCGCGCGTAATCGGCGAAACGTTACGGCATGGGCGGCGCTCTCGCCGGGAAATTTGCGTGCGCCGGGGCCTACTCCGCAAGCGGACAATGGAAAACGCCGGGGCCGCCGAGGCTAATTGCCGGCCGCGCGCCAGTTGGCCCACATACGAGCTCCAGGCGCGCGTGCGCCCGGTGAAAAGGCCGCGGCTGAACTTGCCGCCGCAGCGGTCATCCCTGTAAATTGGCATCCCTTATCACTGAGAGAGAATTCCCGTAAAAATTAAGGTGGAGTTCGCCGTAAAAATTGCGGTGGAAAATGTAATCGTGGGATGGAAATGCCCGATACAGTTTCGAGGATTTTCTGGTAAAAATAACGGAGCTTTTCGCACAGTGATTCGAAGCTTTTTTCGTAAAACTGTGGAGCTTTTCTTGTAAAAATTATAGAGCTTTTCTTGCAAAAATTACGGAGCTTTTCTCACCAAATTACGGAGCTTTTTCCGCAACGTGACGGAGCTTTTCTCGCAAAATTACGGAGCTTTCCTCGCAAATTTACGGAGCTTTTATCGTAATAATGTGCTTTTCATAAACTACCATGATTCAGGTAGAAAAGACATCAATGATTTTCCATTTTTCCAGCTTCACGATTACGATTTTTCACGAAATTTTTACGGGAAATTTCTCACAGTGTAAGTACGTAAATAAAAACGATTACTAATTTATACTTTGAATTTTCACGCCAGACTAGTAGGATATTGTCCTGGGCGAAATCAACCAATTGGCCTGGTTCTGCTCTCTACAGGTTCGCTTTGTAATGGAGTAAGGAGCAAACCGCTATGCGGACGCTTCCACGTTATTTTTTTTTATGCGTATTCTTTGAGCGAAGTCGGACGGCGTGAAACGAGATTTTAATGCTCGCGCGGACGTAAACGCCGATTGTTTAATTAGCCATTCTTTCGCTCGTAATTGAGAAGCAATTTAGTTGAAAGGTTATTTAAACAGGATTTTCTTTCTTTCGTTTAACGAGCAAATCACTAGTTGCGACTTTCATGGTCATGTATACGGTAGTTTAGCGATATTTAACTAGATTGGCGTTTCTTAAAACAACTCTTTTTTTAATAGAAAAATAATTTTAAGTAAAAAGCTATCGAAATCTCTAAAAAATCGAAAATTAAATAATTACCATACTAAGGAGCTGATTATTAATTGTAATTTCAGATTTTAGTAAGATTTGATTGCAATCATTTCATTTTTTCTAACGATTACATGATTTTTTTTTATAACCAGTATAATAATCTTGTAAAGGGTAAAGCACTAGTAACTTTCATCGACTAAAACTAAGACTCCGCCTGGTGAAAAATCAAGACCTGATAAATGATTTTAATAACAATAAAAATAACTCCAACGCGTTGAATGGATTTTATGTAGACATTCAACTCGTTGAATGAATTTTAGGTAAACATTCAGAGACTCGAACTATCGTAGAACCTGCTTCTGGAAATTGCAATTATTATTTAATTAATAATTCATTTAGATAGTAATCTAAAAATAATGACAAGTTTGTAGTTGGTAATTTTTTATTTAACATTCATGATTTATACATTTTTGAAGATTGGATTCATTCATTAGTATTGATAAAGAAATTATAAATTTGTTATTTACTGATTAAATAATGACTGTAAAGTTACATATTTAAGAATGATTTTTTGGTTACATGCAATGAATAACCTCCTCGATCTTGCTTAAAAATAATTTTAAATAATAAACCTATCAGCGCAGATTTGATCACATTTACAGCGATATAGCAACTTTATCTAATTTAATGTGCAATAAATCGCTTCAGTATTATCGCAGCGGTTGTCTTAATTTTAAAATACATATTACATAAACTCATTGAGACTTAATACAATTCAAGGAAACAATGATGCTATTAAAGAAAAATTTCGGTTTGCTACATTTGCTGAATTTACTGCAACAAATCACTAACTAATATTATGTACTTTCAATGACATTGAATCAATCCGTCACTTAATTTGCTAAATACTTGGCATTCTCCCAGTAATTGTTAAATTGATAAGCAGAAAAATCCCGTGTTTTACTACGAAAAATAATTGTAGGGTAGACCTTTCGTACTTAACAAAGCGTGAAAATACCGCGGCGGACAATAGTGCCGCTTAACAAGTGTAGCGCACGAAAAAGGAAATGCATTGAATTCTGCAGCGCGTATCCCGAGCTTAATCAGTCCGCTCGGGTGACGGTGCTTTTTCCACTCCTCTCGTCCATTTTAATCTTTCGTCACGTATTATTTCCTAATTGAAACCCAGACAATACCCACCCGATACAGCGCCATTACATTTCAACACTGTTTTATCAGCAATATCACAAAAGAAAAACTGTGGTAATGAACTGAAAAAAAAGGGGGCGAAAAAATTCCTCAACATGAATTTCATTTCGTATACATGCGCACTGCCCGCCCGACACGTTGCGAAAATCGGAGTAACAAAAGAGGCGGCCCGTGAATCGCACATTTACGCCGGAATTTTTATCCTTCGCCGAATTTTACGAGGAACCTTTATAACGTAAACTTTTAATTTGCATAAGCAGTGAGTTCGAATTCACTCACGAATTAAATGTATGCTTTCGTTTATTAAATTATTTTTTTTCCCCGCACTAAATTAAAAAGTTGCATTATGAGCTTATTTGCGGAGAAAAAAAATCTTTTCTGAAATTACCATGACAGGATATTGCGAAGCATTTAACTGATAGAAGCTATGTCCAGTTGAGTGGCGCCAAAATTCAAAATACTCTCAGAAGATATGATATGAAGATATGAAGGTATGAAGATATGAAGATATAAAGATATAAAGATATGAAGATATGAATGTATGAATGTATGAATGTATGAATGTATGAATGTATGAATGTATGAATGTATGAATGTATGAAGGTATGAAGGTATGAAGGTATGAAGATATGAAGATATGAAGATATGAAGATATGAAGATATGAAGATATGAAGATATGAAGATATGAAGATATGANNNNAAGATATGAAGATATGAAGATATGAAGATATGAAGATATGAAGATATGAAGATATGAAGATATGAAGATATGAAGATCATATTAGCTGATATTATCTTTTCACTCATTAGAACCTGAGAAAATTTATTAGTACTAAATAAAAAACGAAGCGTTCCAAAAGTTGAAAGAAAATTGACTACAAAATATAACCACCAATAACCTAAACCGTTAATTATTTCAAATTATTTCTTGCAGAAAAAGAATCAGGTCTGAAAGTGTTAACTAGACTACTGCAACGTTTGTAAAGCAAAGCTAAGTAAGCTCAGCGACCGTTGAAAAAGTCGATGCACACTTTTTTCCGCATAATTCAGCGTCCGCTCCCTTACAAAATCCCCTCCTTTTTTTTACGACTCTACGTTATTTCGGACACCGCTGCATGTGTTCTCGGCATGGGCGTGCGGTCAGCCTCAAAGGTATGCGGCGATCGCTATCGCTTGCGAAGTACGTGACGAATTGCCCGGAAAGTATCGTGAAACGCACACGATTTTCGCCCTTGTATCGGTTAACTAGAATGCGGCGATTTCACAAACTTTTTTTACCTTAATTTCACGCTTGATCGTGCCGAAGGTAACCGACGGAGGACTAACTCATTTCTAATGAGAACCATTTCCCGTAGGATTTTTTACCTTCTGAAAAAAAGCGTCGTTACAGTGTACGATTGTTTTTATAACCACCGAAAAATTCATAGCCAACTGAAAGTATGCTTAGAAATAGTTAATTATTTATTATTTAAGAAAATAGTAAAGTGTATATGTGTAATTATCTATCTTTAATTTTAATTTATCAAAATGCACGTGAAAGAGCGTTAGGTGTTCAGTGAGAAATCGACTTTACGATGCTTGCTTAAAAAAACATCGCAGCTTGAATTGAAGTATTTAATTAATAAGCAAAATAAGATGCCTCGCTCGTGTCGCGTAAGGAAAGTTGCACCATTCGAGCTTCTCTTTCGCTTATTCATCCTCACATCCGGTTCGAATATCGGAGTACGGTGCGTACGCAAAACTGGAAAATACCTCGGTCAGTCCATAAATTTCTTTTTGTCCCGCTTTTATTTTATTTATTTATTAAAAATCCGGCAATTTCGAAAGTTAAGTAAACAAAATGAAGCAAAAGTAAAGTCACGCGTTGACTTCGTGTACTAATTAGCAAGGCAGTTTGCGATTGCGCAACACTTTTCTTTCTTTATTCATAAATTTAATTTTGAATAAGAACATTAAAGTAAGGTTGTAACAAATAAAACAAAAATTATTTTCGTACACATATTTTTTTTTATTATAAATACAACACACAGTTTTGTTTGGCTATAGCTACACTAATAACTTATGATTTACCCTAATAATCATATTATTACATATTACCGATATTTACTCTCTATATTCACAACAAACTACCACGCTAAATTATTGGAAGCTTACAATATACTTTTTTTCTTCAATTTGATGCAAAAAAATTTTATATCATAGCTCAAGTCGCATCGTTGACAAACAAGCGCGCCAACAAATCAATTACCTCGAAAAAAAAGATTCGATTAAATTTCAAAAGTACCATCGAAGAGTCAATAATTACAGTGCAGAAGAAAGTCACTGTTTTGAAAACAATGCGGTGCAGCGCGCCGTTGCGAAAGGTCGATATTCCCGAAAGTTTAATTCCAGCTGAGTCACCGTACCAGAAAACCGAGTCGATCGACAATCGAACCGCGATACTTCTCCAAACGCGCCGATCCGAATCCCCGCGTTCGGACACTCCAAAGGAAAACGAGGAAAGACAAAACAACGAAAAAAAAAACAAAGGAACAAAAATGGCAACCGTCGGGTGGTAATGGAAGTGCAACCGACGTCCCCCTCGATATCTACAGCTTCTCGGTCAGTCCTCGAAAGGAGGGGAAAACAAATTCTAGCTAAGAGGGTACCGGAACTCCGGATCCAGATTTTGTTGAAATTGTAGATGAGAAAGAAAGATGCTGAATTTTTAGACTCTATTAATCAATTTTTAGTAGGGATAACGACGTTAATTTCGATCAATTCGATTGATTTTGAAGATACTTGTTTTTTACATGAGTTGAATTGGATAGAAGCTGAAATACAAATCTATATCTTAAACCTTGTTACGCTAACAAATATGAACTCATTTCGATGTAATGCATTTCAACTATTTCATTTCACTGAAAAATTGAATGCGTTCTCGATATCTACCTTCGATTATAATTGATACCTTAGGAATTCTTAGTGTAACAAGTCTTAAATTATAAATTTTTTAACAACTGTTCATTCAATTTAGGATAATGATGTAAAAAAGCAAAAATACTTGTTAAATTATCAAAATTTTTAAACAATATTGTTTTTAATCGCTTTGTACGAAATAAAAACAATAGCATTTCAATAAAAGAATAGAGCGAGTATACGTGTGAAGGGAATTTCTCCACTCTACTATCAATGCTCCAGCAATCCAACTCAAAAACTATCGAGCAACAGAGTACAAAATTTTGTCCACCTACAATTCCACAACCAACAAAAAAAATCCTTCAATTTCAACAAAATCCACGACCCGGAGTTCCCTCGCACTCTACTTCTCCGCTCCCCCAGTAAGCTACGTCGCTAAAAGTTGGCTCGTCGCTCAGTAGTCGTAGTACTGCTGGGGAGGGTAGTGCTGCGCGGGCGGGTGGTGGTGGGCGGCCCTCTGGAAGGCGGCGAGGTGGGCGGCCTTGGCGTGGGCGACCTCCGGCGTGTCGATGACGCGGCCGTCCTGGGCGAGGGGCGCCGGTGGGCCCTGGTACGGCGTCGAGGCGTGCGCCTCGTAGTGGCCCTCGCCGCTGCCGCTGCCGTCGTCGTCGTCGCCGCGGTACGCGCCCGTGTCGTAGTCCTCGTTGTAGGCCCCGGCCGGGGCCGGCGCGTCGTACTGCCGCGTCGCCGCGTGGTTGAACGCCGCGAAGTGAGCAGCCTTAGCCTGGGCCACCTCCGGTGTGTCTAGCACTCGGCCCTGCAACGATCGAGATTTCTTTCATTGGTTCTTTGCGTTAAATGAAGAATTATATTTTTGGATGATAAAAGAATATTTTTTTCGTATAGATTCTTAAATCTACATTATAAGTTATACACTGAAAAAGGTGGTAACTAAAATTTCGATTAATTCTCTTTGCAAAAACCATTTAGATGATTTAATTAAATGGTTAACTAGTTAATTAATGAAATGTTTAATTAACAAATCTAGTTAAATATTAAGTTAATTTTACTAATACTTTGTTTAATTCAAATATATATTTAGTTAAATTAATTAGAGGGTTGTTGTAAGGATTCAACAAAATTTTAGTTTTAACTTTTTTTCAGTGTACCTTTAAATCTGAAAATGTAAAATTGATTTAGAACAAGTGAATAAGTAGTAATATCTTTTTAACCAGAAGTCGTTCACTTATGAGTTATGAGAGCAACTTTTCGCAAGTAATATATCACTATTCAGATTTACAAAATGAATTTTATTTGAAATACTGTTTTATTCTCCCTTTTAGATTCAGAAATTAATCTTTCCACTAATATCTTACTCTGCAAATTTTTGTAAAAGGGCGTAAGTCAGTTTATTTTCAATAAATAAATAGAAAGTGCAATAATTTTTGTTATCATCTCAGATACTGATATTGATGTTTTTTCTTTTGACCAAATTGTAAATGTATAAATATATAATCGATTATGTCAATGTTATTTGGAATTTCTTCTTTCATAAAGACAACAATAAATCAATATTTATGAATTAAAAGAGACATGTAATGTATATAAAAAAAATTTTATTAGAGGAAAGAGTTTCTCCTGCTTTATTTTTTACTCGAGCAACAAACTAAATGTAAAAAATGAATAATTTTTATTCTATTCCATCCTAAAATAAAAAAAAATACTTGAATGAAACAAAGTTGCATGTTCGGTTATGCTCAGTAGTAATTGCTGGGAAACGTAACAATAATAATACCCTTCGCACATGAAGATGAAGAAATGAATTTAAACAAGTGAAAATAGTAAATCATCTAATTTCTCTTCTATGAATAAATCTAGTTACGATCGTCTAACAGTAAAAAAATGATTTGCTTAGTTACAAAATTGAAGGCTGATTATTAACCGTCTTTTTAATTACTGGTACTTAGTTGCCTTTAAACACGGTTCAATGAAACTCCATAAAACGGAAAATGGAGTACCGTTGTACGATAATTTCCGCGAATGGTGTTATGGCGAAAAGTACAGTTATACCGAGAAGTTCGCTGTATTTTCATTTGAAGCGTTGCGCAAAAAAAATTTACAACACCCTCTTAGCTTTTCGAGATTTTAGTCGCGCCGAGTATGTAGGTCGGCCGAGGCTTAAAAGAAAATATCCCGTCTTGAGGGAAAAACGCAGAGTCAACGATGTGCAAGTGGCAGTAAAACGGAAATTAAAATTTTATTTTATATGTAACTAAAGATCCATTCCGTCCGCCTATTAGCCCTGAACTCGTTCAAAGTCTAACATTTAGCAGTGCAGAAGTTTTTTACCGCCACACATTTTTTACTCCTTCAAAACAAACGATTAGCAAAACAGAATGTGTTGACGATTGAATACGAAGTAAAAAAAAAATTAAAAACAAAAACGTTTATCTTTTCGTTGTACACAAAGCTCGAAAGTTGTCACTTGTCGTCTTCTAAACAAATGGAGATTAAGACGTGAAGAAAGTCGTGTGGTCGTAGATAACTTGGCTGTTGTGTAAAGTGAGCGATTGTCAGCGATGAAAAAACAAAGTGATGAGCGGATGTTGATTAATGAGGCTCAATTTGCAAAATAATGAATTATTTATCTTGCATTGTATAAAATCCCGATGAATAAACAAAAAATTGTGTATGAAAGGAGGAGTGAAATATTTTGTGCGTGCTACTGTGTATTGAGAAACGCAGTCCAAGTCAATCCTGAATGATAAATGCATTGCAAATCTGCCTGCGAAAAAGAAATCTGAATGGAAAATGTTTTGTAACGCTCGACACTTTACATGTAAAATGCCGAAGTGATATAGAATGATTTAGTGAAAATTTCAGTTCTTCGACCGGCCAGATGACAATTACATTATGTACACGTAAAAAATGGACCCCCTGTTGCGTTCCATTCTATTGCCTGTTACAGGTTATCTAATATAATTTTATAAAAAGGATTTTTTGCTGCTCTATTGTTTTACGCTACCGTAACAGAAAGCTGAAATGGTTTTTTGAACGTAATTCTTTTTTTAACTAACTAGCGGCTTTAAGATACTTGGGTGTAGCTGACGTTATTCTAGAAAATTTTAATTTAATTAATTTTAATAAACTGATGATCAACTGAAGATTAGTGGAACATTTTCCTCCGTGTAGTAGGCTAATAAAGCAAATTAGGTTTTTATTAATGTCTTCGGAGCACAGAGTTATTTATATATAAAATAAACTAGTCCAAAAAAATACAACAAAAATCTGCTATACACAACTTTTGTTTTAGGGATTGGACATATATCACAAACTGTACACTACCTGTCAGCTCTTATCAATTGTAAACACAGAATTGTATTATCCTTGCAGTATTAACATATCTAATTCATCTTTTTCAATCGTATCACGTATTCATATAGGTTACGTGAAGGTATTGATTAAATTTAACGAAAATACTCATGCCAATCATTTCAACTAAAATTCAGGAAGAAGTAAAACATGAGGAATTTACATGAGAAATTGTTATGTACAGATAGTAATTGTTAATGTTATTAATATTTGAATAAAAGAAATTTTAATAATATCGGATTAATCTATTTTCGAATGGAATATTCTTAGATAACTACCATTGTAAAACTCTAATGTTTAATTTATAATGCATTCTCCAACGTGAAAGTAGTTTGCATTGCATTGCATTTTACATTCTAATTAGCCATTGGAAAAAAGTAAAAGCCATTTGTTTAAGAAAATTAATGTAAACATGACAAATTTCTATCGCATCAGTCATTTCTTCATTTTTTATGAGTCTATATGAAGATATAGTGAAATCTTGTGGTAGTTTTATTATTCTAATTAAAAATTCAATTCTTCCTAGTAGTAAATAAACTATTTTATAGTCGAAGAACTACCAGTGATTACCAGTGATAGAAATAGAAGCAAAATGACTTGCAAGAAAAGTAGAATGATAAGATCTAGAATTTACTAAATTTACTACAATTTATAATATAATATTTAAATACTATGCTTCTCAGTGCGAGACTACTGTAATCTGATTCATACCAAATTAGAAAACATAGTAAAATTATAAAGTTATTTTTCGCTATGCCGTAGTAAAAGTGACCATCGACTGACTAAAACTGCAGCATTTAATTAGAGTTTAACGCATTCAACATAAAAAAATAATGATCTACTATTAGTACTTAATATTATTACTGTTAATTTTTTTATTGAATACTATTTACTATTTCTCTACTATTTCTATTAATCCTGTAAAATCAAGAATTTATTCATAAACCCACAAGAAAAATACGTAAATATCTCACTAGAATATCAATAACTCAAAGCTGTTAACCTGAGAAAATCAATTTCAATTTGTCCAATTAGATAACATTAAGCCGCATTACACGAATCCCGAGCGCGCGACTAGCTACACAGTTACAGGTTTAAGCGGCAAAAGTCACTTACGTCATGGGCGAGGGGAGCGGGCGGGCCGCGGTATCCGTAGTGGCCGTGCTGTATCCTGCTGGTGAAGAAGCCGGGATTGGAGTAGTGCGCCCCGTAGGCGGGGGCGGGGGCCGCCGCGGCCGCGTGGTAGTGGCCCGCCGGCTGCTGCGCCAGCTTCGAGAAAGCAGCGAGATGGGCGGCCTTGGCCTGGGCGACCTCCGGCGTGTCGACGACGCGGCCGTCGTGGCCGATCGGCGCCGGCGCGTAGTGTCGATGGTGGTAAGGCTGGGCAGCGCCGACCGCCGCGCATGCCACCAGTGCAATCAGGCCGACCTTTCGAGCGAATTTTTTTTTTTCTTTTTTTCTCTCCCTTTTTTGTCGGTGATTCTTGTGCCAACGATTTGCTTTGTGATCGCGAGGTTTGCTTTTTTTTTCAGAGGCGGAGTGTCGGGCTCGAGAAGAGCCGGTGATTTGAGCGATGAGCGCGAGCGTGAAATGAGATGAGATCGATGATTTTTTTTCTATTACGGATTCTGCTTTTTTCTTTCAGTTGCGAGAGCTCGAGCTGATTTGAGTTTACGTAATCGCAGTTTTTTTAGTGAAATGCGGCACTTTTTTGCTGTTAATTGAGTTAGTTTTTACTTTGATGACCGGAATGCTTTTTTTCATTTTCACTTTCTATCGATGTGAGGAAACTAACAGTTAGTACCTTCGTTTTTAATTTAATATAAAACAGATTTCTTTTTTGAAAATAAAATAGTTTCTTATTGATTTTGTATATTATTGTTCAGGAGAAAAATGTTTTTCTGAAAATTAGAATAGATTCTTGAGAAATGTTCTATGGTTTCTTTTAAACTTTAGAAAATTTTACTGTAGTGTAGTTAATTTGTGTGAGAAGATTAATTAATTGTTAAATAAATAGAAAGTTATATTTGTAATTGGATTTCCAAAATGTGATTAAATATTTGTTTCCAACGTAGACTGGTATTTAAAAACTGATGCAGGAGAATAAAGTACATACGTTTCTCAGCTCAAAGCATGTGTCTTACCATGCTCGGCATGTATCTACTTAAGATGGATTTCTACTGCAATTTGACCGAAGAATTGATTTTTGCTTGTTTTGATGATTAGATGCAGTGGAATAAAGTAAATACGTTTCTCAGCTCAAAGCACGTGTCTTACCATGCTCGGCATGTATCTACTTAAGATGGATTTCTACTGCAATTTGACCGAAAAATTGATTTTTGCTTGTTTTGATGATTAGATGCAGTGGAATAAAGTACATACGTTTCTCAGATCAAAGCATGTGTCTTACCATGCTCGGCATGTATCTACTTAAAATGGATTTCTACTGCAATTTGACCGAAAAATTGATTTTTACTTGTTGTGATGATTATATCAGCACAGGATTAGTTAAAAAATGTCTTCAAATTAACGTTTATTCTCTGAATCTTAAATAAGAAAAGGAACCTTTGAAAAACTGTTTTGGTTAAATTAGTGTACACTTGGGATTTGCTAAATCAATGATTGAAAAAAGTTTGACGTACTTGTAAAAAGGATTTAACATATTAAAAAAATGAACAAGTAAGATGATAAATTAATTTTGTTTACATAGAATGTAGGTACAAACACTCCACAAGTGCAATTCCAAAAATAAAAAAAATAGATTTTTAAGTAGAAATCCACTATAATCAATGAAAAAATAAGTTACGGCAAAAAGCCTACACTTTGTAAAGAGTGAATGAAAAATAGAGTAAAACGAATAGTGGAAATGATAAACAAAAACAAAAGTTTTCTTTGACTGATAGCAGTTTGAGCAAGAGCGTGCAGGTGTTCGCAATGTCTGTCGGAACGATTTTGTGGAAATCATTGGTAATGGGGGAGTGCGCATAGGCTTTCCACAAAGTCGGATTTAGCAACGAGTGTTGAAGTTTAGTTTCTATAATATTTGTATCCTCGCAGAAGAAATTGTTCCTCGATTTCGAAATCATTGGAAAATGTACGAAGTTTTTTTCGCGCCCGGATAATTTGGCTAAGTACTTTCCACTCCCTTGGGATTACCGAAATTAAAGTATTTCACTAATTAAATTGCTCACTGCAATCGTCGATAGTATCTTCTTTAAAATATTGTGGTTTTGTGTTGATAAAGTAAGAGATAAGTTTAATTCTTTAAATAAATTTTATATAAAAAAAAATATTTATATGATCTCAATATGACACGCTCATTTATCAGTTGGGTCTTTAAATATTCCGTTTCGAAATTTTATTTGATATGAACTTTTATTTTTTCGTTTAATTTAATGTTTATCAACAAAAATAAACACAGTTTACAGATATTATTTATATTTTTAGTATTTGAATGTAACTTCATATTACGATATCTTTGCAAATAAACAACAAAATTAAAAAAACCAAAAGTATTGATTATTTTTCGATAATCTATCTGTATAACCTATCTAATAAAATTTTCCAGCAAAGATGGTATTTAATCTTTACCGATTTTTTTTAAATAAATGTACAAAATGCCTGATTTTTTTTATATATTTTTTTAAATATTTTATTATAGACCTAGACCTTTAATGATTTTTAATGACAAGTTAATTGAACACGATACTTCTGAAACCACAACCTGCTAATCTCCCAATGAAATAAGATCGAGTTACTTGATTAATTCTCCAACTTTCGTGCAACTCAATCCTCAAGAATTTGAAAAAAAAAATTGAAAAAAAGATGAGACGACGATCGAGCGATGATGAATGGTAAATGATGCACCCAAGCCTCCTTCTTTTCGCAAACGAATGAGGAAAAATGGTCGCACTCACGGGAAACTCCATGCTCTCGTCGATGCGTTAGATTTTCACAGAGGCCACTTAGATTTCTTTCCGATTCTGGGACTGCAAAGGTCTCGGTACAGCTTTATATATCCGAGTAGCTGCGACACAATAATTGCCCAATGGCCATTGTCCCCACGGCGGCTTTGAACCGGGGGGCATACCCGCCGGCGGGACCAATCGGCCGGAGCAGGTGCACACGAACGGTTTAGGGTTTCGCAGCTTGAGCGTGAAAGTTGGCCGGCGCACCGGAAAACAGTTAATTCGGCGTCCAGCCTATACCCGCCGCACTGTTTTCTCTAACGCCTTTTTTTTTCTCCCGCCGACTGTTACTATTACGTTGGTAATGATTGAATTATGATAATGTTACGGTAATACCGATTTTTTTGCGTCGCCCGCTACCGTCTGGGATTACGTTTTTACAGGACCGAGCTTGGCTAAGAGTTTAATTGTCTAGTTATTAAATTATTTCCAGGGGTACCTTTTTCACACATTCTTTCATTTTCACCGGGAATTCTCTTATCGGGTTAATCTTTTTGTCCGATATCTATTATATTTCATGCGTTTTAAGGATTTCGCAAAAACATCACATGTGATTTGAGAATCGATTTTATATCAGGATGTCTGTATTAGGCTCATAACAATCTAATTAAATTAAAGTTTTTACAAGAATATTCATCATTTTCTATATCACTGTTCAAAAATTATTAACTTTGAGGTTTTTACGTTGATTCAACGTTACAGTTTACTTGTGTGTCTATGCTCGTACTACTTAAAAAAAAGTAAAATAAAATAAACAGTACATTCAACGACATGCAAAAAAAGATTTAGCTGCAAATTGATAAGATTTTTTTACTTCCAAATATCTTCCAAGTAGAAACAGTTTAAAGAAATGTAGAATCTACTTTTCAGCAATGTAACATCGGCATGAAAGTTTGAACATTTTTTGAAATGCAGTTTTTGATTTTGAAATATGTTAATTTTACTGATTTTGCAATGCCATTTTTACTTTTTCCTAATCCAGAATAGATTTTACTTGCTCGAAATAGATTTATATTATGTGTTAGATGAATTATCGTTCCTGTAGGGAATATAACAAGTAAACAATAGTAATGAAGATATATTCTTATATGAATCAATAGACATTTTCTAAAAACCCAATTTTCTTATTAAAAATAATTCAGAAGACATTTCTGAATTGTTTTTACAAACACTCAAAAATTTACTGTTACAAAGCTTCCTTAGGAAGAAAACAAAGTACAGATGTTTCTTAGTAATATAAACCAGCACGAGTTTTAAGTGAAGATACAATATATTGTTTGACTTGGTACATTTATCGCTAGGTGGACTCCTCAACCATCTCTCCCAATAACGGGTCTTTTGTCTATATTTTATATAAACCATCTGTTTATAGTAGATTTTGTGATCATTGAAAAAAATCGATTGAATTTTTTCAATTATTGTCATCAAATACCACAATAATTCACTGCTGCAGTAGTTCTTTTTCTTAATTAAGTAAAGAATTTGCTGCCTTTACAACCATACAAAAAATAATAGGGAAGGTCTACGTTTAATAATAATTTATTACCCTTTTTTGCTTTTATCCAAATCCACATTCTAAATCTACATCGCCTACAAAAATCGAATCTCATTAAAATTACCAATGAATTTTCCACACAGAAAAATACCATCTACAATTCTAACGAATGCACCAACAACATTCTAAAATCCTCCTTTGTTCCGATTACAATAATAATGTTAAATTTACGTCACGCCGATCGGTTACATCAGTAAGAGCCACTCGCTTTTCCACCGAACGACGCAGTTCCAGTGAAAATCGGCGCTCGGTCAATTAAGAGCGGACGCGCTCGAGCATCATCAGCGCATTCCGGCAGCCGCCGAAAAGTCGGTAATTAGCACCGATTCGCGGAATCGCGCCCGACCTCCGCGTCCTTGCTCAATTAACGCGCTCGGGCGCGGCGCGAAAACGAGCGCGTGTACGCGCGCCTTTCGCAAGCCTCCTCCCCCGCCCGCGCGAATATCGCAAACGTCACGCGCCGGAGACTTCCTGACTTGACCGGATCGATCGCGGCTTTCTTCGCGTAGTTGGCGGTTTTTTTTTATTTTGGGTCGTACTGGTTTATGTGTGCCGGGGGAGGATAGATAGGTAGATGGTGCGATGTTGGAGATATTTTTTTTGAAATTTGATGGAGCGGAATGATTACGGAATGATTACGAGCGGTTACGATTTGGTGACATAACGATTGTACGTCTGATCTGGATTTGATAGTATTGATTGATTTAATTTTTGGGCAAGATTGCTTAATGAATTGTTATGGTTTATAACATTTTGTACATTTTTAAGGTATAAGGTTGGAACCACTGCTCTAGATCATAAAAATTCTTATAAATTACTCCTGCGCTCTGAAAAAATGTAATAGAAATGTAGCTTAGATTGAATTAGTATGGAAATTTCAGCTTATGTATGATTTTGCAAGTTGTAAATTATAAAAGTTCTCCATTTTCTTTTAATCCTTGTAAATTATTCCTATGCTCTCAAAACTTATAATAAAAATGTAGCTTACTTTAAATTCGTAAGGAAATGTCAGTTCTACCCGGCTTATCAATTTTTTTGCTATCATTAGTAACATGTACAGGTAACGGATAGAAAGTTTGATTTTGAAAATGCAGTCAAACATATTTCCGATATATACTTAGAAATTGATGGAGATAATCGATTCCGAATTGACGGTGTAATATTTATAGATGCAATTAACATTAGATTGTTTGTAAAAAATCGTAGTCTTGACTCCAGGAAGAAGTAATATTGTAACACTCATATTATCGCGAATGATAGAAGCGTTAAATTAATTAATTTGTCCATCATTATTTAAAAGGAAATGTTTTGCAAGGCCTTTAAAATGCTATAATGATCATATTGCACACAGTAGAAACAGCCGAACACTGTAAGACATTTTATCGCTTTGTAAATTTTTCTTCTATTCATTTTCTAAAATGTAATAAAAGTGAAATACTTTTATTCATTCGTTGAATTAAAAACTAATTTATCCATCACTATTAAAAGGAAATATTTTGCAATGCTGATAAAGTGTTATAATCGTCATACTTTAAACAGTAGAAACAGACGAATGTAGTAAGACATTTTATCTCTTTTTAAATTTTTCTCCTCAGCATTATTTAAAGTGTAATAAAAATGAAATATGTTTACTTCGTTCGTTGAATTAAAAATTAATTTGTCCTCTCTTTAGAAGGAAATGTTTTGCAGTGCTGATAATGTGCTATAATGATAATACTTCGGAAAGTAAGTAGAATCAGACGGATACGGTAAGACATTTGCCGCTTTTTTAATTTTTCTCCTATACGTTATTTAGGAGGTAGTAAAAATGAAATAACTTTAAATCAAGGTTTTCTGGTTAAAAGATATGATAATTTCTTTTATTCCTTCTAAACATTTTCTATTATTCAAATTGAATTTCTGAAATAAACTCGGTGTTTATGGAATAATAAAATGTACGCTGAAGTTAATTTTTGTCTGTTAAGTTGTTTAAAGACGATCATAAAAATTTCTTTCATGCATTATGTCAACTTACAAGTCGGATACCCGGAAAAGTCTGATGTGATGCATTGCGAAAGGTGTACTTACTCATTATCGAATCTGTTTAAGTTAAAATCGTAAGAAACGCATAGAATGAAAATGAAAGAAAACGGGAGGTAAGAAGGCGTTAAAGTTCAATATTAATGGGGCCTTCTTTGTAATTCTAATTGATTTTATGTTCGAACTGACCGATAACATTAAATCAATGAATAGTTATGAAAATTTTGCATAACCGTCGGAGTATTTGCATCCTTTCGAAAATTTGGTTTTTCACTTTTTAACTCGCTTGCATGGATTTATCACTTGCATTATTTGGCGAAAATTAATTTTGCAAAACGTAAATAGATGATCGAAAGCTTTTGTTATTGATAAGTTAAGTATTTTTCTACCAAATTTTTACATAAATAGTTTTCTTGATAATGTGAAATCAATTACATAAAATTTGTCGAATATCGTTGAAATTCTTGAAAAAGGCTAATAAGGATATGTTATATTATCAAAGCATAACTTTCTTTTTAAAAAAAACCGATCGCATAACTGCAATACTAAGTATTGATGAGCCTAAATAATGTATTTATGAATGCAGCGATAATCGATGTACACATATACAGTGATTATTATCGGTATGTAATTAGTATCATAAAAAATTTATCAACATTATTACTATTCAAAATTTATCGATATTTTACTACTAAATCTTAAATTAATTACCACATACAAATTTGACATTAAATACCGCAAACTTGCTAATGGTTCTCACAGGTTGACAGTGTTTTTTAATTTACTTGAAATCCAAGAAAAGAACCAGGCACACCGTGAATGGAAATCGGTAACCGGTCGAATAACTGACCATTTTCAGGTCCTGAGCCTGTGAAAATTTTTGTTCAGCAGCTGTAGAACTACAACCTACTTCATTTTTCAGACGATTTGTCCGGTTGCCAATTTCTAATGGGTAAAAAATGGGTTAAGAAAAATTAATATTTTTCTATTAACTGGACGACCTACTTGAACACATAAAAATAGCTGTTAGGAAAAATGAATATTCTTTTCATTTCCTTTATGGGTACTACGAAATTTTACAATTTACATTAATTATTAAAAAATGTAATAGAAATTGCTACAAGATCAAGTAGATCTACCCGACATTAGAAAAATAGTAATTTTCCTAATCAATTTTTCTCTGTGCTATTTTGAGCAAGACCCTTCTAATTAACAAAGATATAGACTGCAAGAATTTAAAAATATAGTCTATTAGTAAAATTTTTATTAGTCAAACTTTTTCTCCCTATAAAATTTGATCACATCAGTGTACTAATCCACGGCGACCTTGAACGAACGGGGTAATTTTTTCAATTTCCAGCCTCGCCAGCCGAAAAAAAGTCGAGAAGTACGATGGCCTCGCCGGCGCTTGTATCGAAGGTACAGCGGACTTTGTCTCGGAGATTGTATTGTATAACGGCGCAGGTCCAGCCCGGGCCCGCATTGACGTAATGCAATTTCGCTTTTGCTTACGGCGCGCGCAGAAGAACGAGCGCCTACTTCTCCGCTTTTTTTTCGACGATTTACGAGTGTTCCCTGCGCGTTCGCGCCTCTTTATGGCTCTCGGACAAAAACTGGCAATTGATAGGGGGCACGCGAGCGATTTTGGCGCCTTCGATCGGTGAAAAGTGCAGGCTGGCCAGAGGTGCCGTGCAAACTCTGAAACGCACGCTTTTTGCCGGAACGACTCGACCGCGCTTACGCGTTCGGCATAACAATTGAAATAAATTATAGGCTGTGTCGCTTTCACACTTTTTTTGATAATTTAATTAAGGTTTATTATGATTTTTATGGATCTTTTTATGCTCATTAATTTTAAGAGATGCAGTTATTTAAAAATTGCTTTACAATTATTAAAAAATATTGTTTGTTATAGCATCAGTTATTTATTTATTTTGTCTAATGACACGGTTAAAGTGTTTTTTTTTATCCAGATAGATAGGTAGATAAATATGAGTTTTATTGCTTAGATAAAGGTACAATACAATTCAAAACAATCCCTTTGAAAAAGAGTTGTCATTGATTAAGGGGTATTCGAACATCAGAGTATTTTCTCATCTTAAATCAAGAACTTAAATATCTATAGAGCTTCAAAAAATGATAATTATAAATAATTAAATACATGATTTTTAAATGATCACTTAAAGAAATCAATGTTTTAACAAAAAATAATAATAAAGAAGATAAAGATTTTTTAAACGATTGTTATATCTATTTAATTATTATTTAAGTTTCAATTTTAAAAAAACTTAAAAAAATAATTTCTAAAATATTTACGTTTAATCGATTATCTTTTCAATATCAAGTGTACTTGAAGAGGCATAGAAAGTTAAAAATTTGTCGTCGCTCCCACGCATTCTTTGTACTAATGAGACCTCGATCGGCAGCGTGTCGTAAATATTAGGAAAACCTGACCTGATCTCTTTTGCTATTTAAAGCACGTTTAACTCCACTGTCGTAAATTTAATACCTCGAAAAAAAAAGCGTCACTGAATAGATATCTCGCAAGTTGATTATTATAACGATGAATGATTTACTTTCAAGCGCACGCAGTGCATAACGAAGCGAAACAATTGATTTTTTTCTACTCCATTCCTGAGTAATTAATAATAATTAGCTGTGACTTTTCGACTTATATAAGACGTACGACTTGACGAAAAAAAAATTCGAGGTGCGATAAAATCGTAGGATTGTTTTCTGAATACTTATTTAAATGAATTAAAATCGCATGCTGCAGATCGGAAAAAAATTGTGCAGCAGGTCAGCTGCGACCCTAACCCGGTGCACGACATTCTAAACATGATCTTGATAGGAGGGTTAAGCCTTTTATAGTGCCTACTTAGTTAGTTTATTATGTAATGAATAAGCAGTTAAAATCTTTGATGTAAATTCAATATTACAAAATGTACTTTCGATTAAGGAACTTTTTAAAGGTGCCAAATCCACTGACATAACGCATAAGTCATACTTACTGTATCAGCAAAATAAAAGTGTTACACTAAACAGTGCCTTTTAAATTAAATATTTATAAAAAATATTAGTTATTTTGTTTTAATTTTTCTCTGCAATCAAATTTTGATACTCGCTTGAAAATAAATAACATTTTTAATAACATTTAAAATTTAATTCATGATGATACTTAATATTTTAATTTTACGATTTATTTTAAAAATATGTATTGAATAATATTATTAAATTACTGATATAACTTCACTCACTTTTATTTTTCACCTTGAAAATTAGCACCTCGCTTGTATAACATAACATGCCTTCAATTAACGAATTAATTCCCGTTTATTTCGTAAAATAAACGAAATAAATAAATAATAAAACGTACGAGTATCAAATGTCACTTGACCATCCGTGACATAGAAAGAGGGAAATGAGAGCGGGAGGCGATCCTGAAAACCAAAATCAAAACATAAACTTGACACGGATCTTCGCACGGGAGCGCCTAGATTCTCCGGTTTCTCTTTCAAGAACACTTTTACGCCCGTAACGGGCCGCGGGTAATCTTTACTTTTCACCGCGCCGTATACGGCTCCGACGCGTTTGAATTCCCAGTGCATCGGCATATGAATTTCGCATTCGCCCGTTACGTAATTCTCATAATGCGTTAAATAAACGGAAAAAATTGTGAATTTTTTTTTAATTAGATTATGTGCGTTTGATCGAATTATTGATGAACGAGCGACTTTTTGTTTTTTGACAATAATTCAGTGTTTATTGCACTAGTAAAATACAATGCTTTAATACTCTTTTAAAAAAATTCAGAAAAGTAGTCAATTATCAACAGATGCGAAGGCTACAATACTTCGTTTTTAGAAAATCACTCAGAACGTCATTTATTCAGAAAATTATTTAATATATATCTTTTAGAGTAATTCGAAAATTTAAAAACTCAATGATTGTTTAGTTAATCTATTTAAAGAAATTAAAATCTTGATTCAAATTAAGTTGAATTCAAATCAAAGTGTGAATATCAAAACGATTTGAATTTTGATGACATCTAACCGGTTGCACTTGTCGTCACGATTCTACATTGTATGGCTCGTTGTATGGATATGTACTACTCTGTGGTTACGTCACGATCGTGATACATTTTAACTCATGATATCTTTGACGATTTACTGAAGAAAGAAACTGAAATTGAAAAAAGATAAAATACATATTGATATTTTTCAATATTTATTTAAAAATACTATTGTTTATTAAATTTAACGTAAAATTTTCTATTGACGAACTTCGCTTTTTTCGCCTGAATATTTTTGCTATTATGTAAAATACAGATAATGGAACTTTTGACGTAAACAACCAAATTATAGACTACTGCGAATTTGCTTGCACGTGTCATCGGTACCGATTTTCTCACGGTACAAACCTGTTATATGCCAAAGTAAATATTTATATTTAACCTTTTCTGGTTATTAACTTGCAGGGACCAAGATTTTGTTGTAACTTAAGAAACCAAACTCGAACGGACGTTCACTATTGTGAGCGAGATTTACACTCGGCCGCCGGCATAAATTAGTGCAGTATCAATACACACGTTACAAAATGCGCAATAAAAGCATGCCCGCGGCAGCGCTAATTACACCGTACACCGTTTCCTTATTAAAATACGTCCCTCCCTTAAAGTTTCCCCGGTTACTCCTTATTTCCCTCGTCCACTTACGCACCTACAATCCCCCGTTACTTTTCTTGCTCTTATATCTATGCGCGAAAAAAAAAAATGATTACCGATTCGCGACGCAACCTTTGCTCTAAAGTTGAATTAGTGAAATTGACTAAAAATTACTGAAATGCGCTTACTAAGCGATGATTACTACAGCATATTTAGTTATTGTACTTACCAGGAGAGTATCATAACTCCGGATCAGGACATTTTTAAAACAGTAGGATATTGTTTTTTTAAGTATAAAAATGAAGGAGGCTAACATTGTAGATCCTATATGGATCAATAGTTGTTGCCCCAGCAGGTAAAATAGTTTGTTATTTTTTGTACAATTAGGTGATAAGATTAACGTTTCAAATCTCCATAATTTATTTATTCTTAACATATCCTTGCGAAAAAAACGCAATTTGACCAAATGATATGAAATTTAATCATTATTACGCTAAAAAATGTCAATTTAATCGAAAATTTGAAATGCATTATTAATCTTCATGTTTAATTTCTGATTATTTTCGGTATAAACTGACATTTAAATTTTAACATTTATTTAAAACATTCATTTATTTAAATGTTAACTTCCTTCATTTTTATACGCAAGAAAACATATCCTCCAGTTTCAGTAAAATACATGATCCGCCGAAATTCTTCTAGTTCGCGATTTTTCACTATTTCAAGTTTACAGAGCTCGTGGTGTTCCGGCTCTGCTCGTCCGCGGACTCGGCGTAAAAATGCGCATACACCGGCCCGGCCGATCTTTCGCGAGCACTAAAATTTGAAAAAAATCGACGGGCGCCGCGCGCTTGGCGGACAAAAGGCGCGCCCGCGCCCACTCCTCGCACCCTTCTTACATCAGGGCATTCCACTACTTCCTCGCTGTTACATACTCGGCATAGCTCGAAAATTGTGCGCGCGATCGTATGGGCACACGCCCGATGTAATTTCGCTTTTACCCGGCGCGCGCGCGCGGCCTATCGAAAGCGGCCATTTTTTTAGCGGTTTCTCTTTTTTTTCTCTCTCTTTATAGCGGAGCCTTTCCCGCGTGTGTCGCGCCCACGCCATACGTGCCCGCGTGTGTGCTTTTCTTCCAGAGCGAGCCGGGGAAATTGCGTTTGGCAACCGGGAAAATTGATTGATTCGATTGCGACGGTGCACGCGGGTGCACAGGTGGTTATACCGTGCGTTTCCGAATTGATACGAGTCATGGGGTTTGATGGATTCGAGGATTTTTTTTTGGAGGGGGGATTTCGACATTTGATTTTCGGGACTACGGCTGTTTTCCGTCGGGCTTTTTTTTGCCCTTGAATGCGAGACGTCGGTGGAGGGAATTGGCGAGTGGAGATTTGTGGCCGTAAATAATTGGGTCTGATGTTTTGAAATTTTGTACCTGCCGTGCCTTGATATCAGTGAACGAAGTTCACGAAACTCGTGTGTTTTTGTAATACACCATTAATTTGTATTAAGGCGATTCATTTATGAACCGGCATTCCTTTTTGAAGAGAATGTTAATATTTTTTTTATTCTGTAACACGTTATTAATCAATCTTTACATTTTTACTGTTTACACAATGGTGAATGAAAAAAGTATACTAGAGCAAGTGCAATCGATCGTACTTCAAATAATAGAGAAGTGTAGGGCCGAATGAGACCCTGAACGAGTGATATAGATGGAAAAATAAAATTAAAAAACAATACAACAAATGATTAAAAGAAAAATGTTTTAAATCTCGAAGAAAATAATTTTTTTTTTTTGCAATTACTAAAAGATTAAATTATTCGAAATAGTAAAATTAGCGTTATTATATAATTTATATTAAAAATTTAATTTTTTTATTGGGTACCACATCGTGCCTTAACCTACAATGTCTTATTCTCCTCCAATTATCGAAAATAATAACTGCACAGTGAGTTTTGTTAAATTAGTCTCGTGATCAATTATTTCAAAATTAGCTTGTCATATGATAATCATTTATTAATAAGCTCCGTTACTATTTCAGTAATTTTTAAAGTCCAACCTTTAAAAATCATTATTGCGCAAATTTTTCAAATCTTAGTTTTTAGTCTGCAGTGAACAGTACCTGTTTTCTGATCTTGCATGAAAATGTCTTACATAAATTATAATTTTAATAATTAAAGAAATTAAATTTTTTCTTTTGGTAAATTATACTAATAAAATTGTTTGTTTCTCTGATTAAAACAAACTTAAATATTATTTTATTAAATATTTTCTTTAATTATTATCTTACAAAATATTTTTCAACAATATTTCTTTATTTTTGCAGTGAACGACAGTGGACTAATTAAAGTGATGTAAAATATTCTCAGGAACTTGCTGAGTTAACTAATTTGCTGATTAAGTACTGTCTTAAAGAAATATTGCAAGAAAATAGTAAATTTTAGAAATTAGAATATAATGGACTATGCTGTTTTAAATAAGCACATAATATCGTTTCGAACTGAGATACAGTACTAAATGTAACGACTGGCGCCTGTGACTAATTGTACAAATTCTTTAGCTCTTTTATTCGACTTTTACTCCCATTGTTCGATATTCTTGAAACCCTTTTCTTTTTGCATTTCTTCAATATAAGCAGCTTTTACAACGAACGTAAGTGTGTTAAGAAACGCCTAAATGGGGTACTACTACTTGCTTGCAACATTTTTTTTCAAGAATCTTTAAGGATACAATAAAAATAAAATAAAATTATTATTTAAATGAAGTTTTAATTTATTATCCTCTATTATCGTTTTTAACATTTCTGCATAGAATTTAGATTATTAATTTTAGTGTAGGAGTGGAAGGTCGGCTGTCGAAAAATACAATGATAAAACAGAGATAAATGAACTTTACAAGAAAAATATGTATAAAATAGACAAAAAACATGTTATTTTTTTATATTTTTTCAAGTTTCTAAAAATTTAATCAGCTAAATACAAAAAATATTGCAGGTGTTTCATATTACTCCATGTTTTATTTTTCTCCTTGTTCCATGAAGTCGTGATGTTCTACTCTTCCCTATATTTAAAATCTAGACTAAGAAATAATAATAACATTTTTTAATTCAATTGATTTAATAAATTTTAAACAAATTGACTGAAATTTTTTCAAACCAAAATAAAAAAAATCGTAGATATTTTTTTTCGGATATAGTTACCACTATTTCTTATTGATCTTAAATTATATTTAAAACCGCACATACTTAATTTTTTCCTTACTCTTTTTCTTACTCTCACGCACACGTACTTGTGGCCTTTAGGCGCAACCGCATTGTTTACGCAAGGAATTGCTAAATCGTATACACTTGGTTTGAAACAAAGTAGATCATTTTTGTAGCAAATAATAATACTACGCGTTAAAAAAATTAAAATGATCCATAAATAATTAAAATTGCAATTCAAATATAATTCCGAAATTTATAAATTATTCTGTTTCATTAAAAAAATGCACTAGTGAAGGTTGAATGCATTTGATTCTTGAAAAATTTATTATTTTATATGTACTTTTTAGTAATCAATTATTTTTGATCAACTAATCAGAAAGCAAATCAACGGTTAAATGGACTATGTCTGCTGTATGAGAACCTTCGGTTAAGATTTGAACACACTGAAAGGCTCAAGTAAAATATGCATTGTGGATGACAAAACTGGGCGCACTCAAGAATTGAATTGTTTTATAATAATAGTTTCTTATAAATAATTATAGCAAAGAATCCTTTGTCGAATTGTCCTTGAATAAAAATCGATTCTTCAGTTGTTCGAATTGTTAGTTATGTCTTCATCGATTCCGAAATATCGAAGCTTAATAAGAATCAATTTTTTGAAATTGATACTTTTTGGCAGAATCGTCCTTCACTGAAATGTACTAAACCTTTATGAATATAAATTCATACTTATGAATTTCAAACGAAATTCTCATAATGTATAAGAGTGAAAAATGAAAAAAAAATCACTCTTTTTCAGAAAAAACTGAATCTGCCTCCAGTTCGATTGGCTAATGTTTCTAATTTACACTCGGCTAATTCGCGAAAATTTCAGCGCTCGATCAGGATTTCGCGCAAGCTACATTCGCCCGAATTTTCTCAAACTCCAATCCGCCGCGAAAAGCGAAATAAACGAATTCGTCAACTTTCGTGAACCAGAATTACGTCCAGCTCGAAATCACATGCATGCGCGCTAGACGCGCGCCCGTCGATGGTCCCCCCCTACAAGCCCCCCCTAAACCCCAAAAGAAAGAGCGCGGCATTGCTGCACCGGGCGATTTGACGCGTATTATTGCGTGAAAATCGGCGCTATCTCCCCGCGGCGCATAATCATCTATACCCACGTCCTGCCCCCTCGATAGACCCGCGAGAGTATCTCTCACCGCGGCGGTGCAGCGGAATGGTGGGGACCCCCAGGTGGCGTGCATAGTCGCGCGCACGTACACGGGCACCACCACCGGCGCGCTTTTACGGCCCCCTAGACCGCCGTGCCCGCGAATACGCCTTATTGTTCCTTGAGCTATATAAGGTGATCCCGCCGGCCGTAGAGCCGTAGAACGCGGCACGAGTTAAGCAGCGAACATGAGGCTCCTCGTGAGTACACCTCCGCTACATTCCACTCGCATAATACACAATCGCTTATCACTCAGTCACGCCGGTACACGCAGAGCGCCGCGAGAGTGAATAGTCAATCGGAAATACACGTGTGCTTCGGAAGCGAGTAGGCGCTTTGGAAAAAATCAAATTGTGCATTTTGTTCGACGTTTCGGTCGGGGTAGATACGCGTGTTTCATTTTTTTTGTTGCTGTTTTTGTTGTTGTTGTTGTTGTTGTTCGTCGCGACGGGAATCGATCGGTGGGTGATCCGCAACGAGGTGCGTGGGACGTCGGGCTTGTTTTCGTTCCGCGAAACTCGGAGCCGAGCTTTTTCGCGGAGTTCCCGCGTTGCTACACTTCGCCTGCGGTTTTCGACGTTTACAAGTGGACTTTTTAATTTACTAACATTTTTCACTGTGGTTTGTTCGTAAGAAATGTGTGTAACCTCTGCTCGAACGTGAAAGCATTCAAATTTTTTCACGCGTATGCAAATTTTTTCGTCTTCTTGTTGCTAATCCAATTTTAAACTGAGTATTTTCACTTTGTACATTTAATCATACGTTAAATCTTGCATTAAACGTTAGATCCATTTTCTTTTACTTTGGAGAAAATAATTAATAAAGAGGTACTATAAAAGAATCGTTTTCTTAAAATAGTACATTTAAAAAAAAATTTATTTTTAATAACAAAATAAATTCATTTAAAATAAAGATAATAGAACTGTGTTTCATTTCAAATTATTTCTGGAAATTCATAATTTGTTATCAGCGTTTTAATTAATTTATAAATGAACGTTAATTTTTTACTTGTTAGTATTAACACTTTCTTGTATAATTAATTGTATTTACTTTAGCGTGGAAGAGTTCGCGTTGAATGCTTGTATGCAATGCGATATTGATTACGCGTATAACAGAATAAGTCACGGATCGCGGACTCTTATTTATTTCCACGGTGTTGTTAGCGATGTTCAGAAGCGTTAAATCGTAAAATAACTTAATTCCGCTATGATAATATAATCTTTCACTTTCATTCGTATCCGACACTATTTCAATTCAAAAAAAGATTAATTTACTTATATTTTTATTATTATTTACATCAAACTTCAAATATATAATTCCGCTTAATTTATTTAGTAATAAATATGTTTACTGCACGGTTTATTTATGATAAAAAAAATTAAAAGGTTGAGTTAAAAATTTATTTTATCGTGGCTGCTTTGGAAACATTTCACTTATTGCACACACTTTCAAAATTATTTTCCGATCGAAATCTTTTTTTCTTCTCGATTGATATCTTTAATAATTACTTAAGTATTTATATAAAAATAATTCATTACGTAAATAAGGAAGGGACCGTACATGTAGAGATAGTAATAAAATAATTTTTGCCAAGTTACAAACTACCTTTCTCTGCAAAGTTATCTTTTTTATTTTTCCGACGATGTTGGAATCAAACGGTAAAAGTGAGAAACGCCCACCTCCATTGCTATTCTTATTTTGCAGAGTGAAGATTAACTCTTAGGATTGAGCAACCTAACAGGCTCCTTTGTCAGTTTCACATAGGTTCTCCACAATAGGCCTAATAAATTCTAAGACAAAAATCTATTGTATCTTTCCCAGAGCAATAAAAACTAATTTTCTAGAAAAGTAGAACTTTATCTTCTTTCAAATTTAAGTTCTCTTTTTATTCTGCATTATCGAGCATCTATATGGTAATTTATTTGACATTTTATTGACTGCAACTGAAGACATTTAAAACAGAAAACTATAATAAATTTACACATTCTTTTATTAATACAATAATTTTTAAAGGAAATTTGTTGTTTTAACAAAATGTAAATAGAATTGAGTTTTAAATAGCTTCAGATAAAATGCATGTCAATTGTGGTTTTATCATTAACCATTTTTGGTTTTTAAATGAAGTTTTTCCATAAATTGTAAATATTATTTAAAAATATTAATAACAAAATTATTTGTTTCATTAAAAAAAAACTTTTTTCCAAGCTGTTACACCTTTCTAAGCCAATATTCTTTACTTAATCTATCTTCAATTATTTCAAGCATCGGTTGTGCAATTCATCGACCTGTGAGAGTACTTTTATGCATCAGTCACGCCCGAACTCATTACACTTTTGACTGCTTTATTAAATATTGTTTGGCACAATTTCACATTATCAATACTAAACACTATTACATTCCAAAATATTTATTATTATTTCATATCATTATAAATTATAAAACAACACATAATTTTAAGCATACACAATTTAAAATCTATTTCTTCGCAATTGGCTATAGAAAAATAGATTTTTTAGACAAGTTTCTCTAAACGATGATCACCATGAAATCATTTTTAAAAGAAAGAATAATTTATTACATACTTCTGATAAAATATTCGAGAACAATCGGCCACCAAGTTAATAAAAATTGAAGTTGCAAGTTCACGTATATTTCAGTACATTTACAGTGAAGAAAGAATATATGGAAACCTTTAAATTAGCAAATTTCATTCAATAGTACATTTAAAGGTTTCCATACTTTAGATATAGTATCCTATCCTAATAAACCATTAAATTAAAAAAATGAAAAATACATTTCAGTTGATCATTTTTCTATAATCAATCATCAAAACAGTACGAATTTTTTATACAAATTTAAATTCTACCTCGAAAATACACCAACTTCAATCTAATAACGACCACCTTTCTCTCTCTCTCCGCAGTTTGTCTTCTCCACCCTCGCAGTAGCGGTCCTCGCGCGGCCGGGTTACCACGGCGCCGAGGTGCACTACGCCTCCCCGTACCACGGCCCCCCGGCACCCCTCGCCCACGACGGCCGCGTAGTGGACACCCCCGAGGTCGCCCACGCCAAGGCCGCCCACTTCCACGCCTACCACGACGAGCTCTCGAAGACGGCGCACCACGGCCCGGCCTACGTCGACCACGGCCACCACGAGGTCGCCTACCACCACGCGCCCGCCGTCGCCTACCACCACGCGGCCCCGGAGCACCACGGCTACCACGGCCCGCCGGCTCCCCTCGCCCATGACGGCCGCGTCGTCGACACCCCCGAGGTAGCCCACGCCAAGGCCGCCCACTTCCACGCCTACGCCGAGGAGCTCTCCAAGACGGCGCATCATGGCCCCGTCCTCGCCGATCACGGATACCACCACTACTAAGGCGAAACAGGCCGATCTAGTATAATAGGGATTCTTTTTTAACGCTCCGCCCACTTTACGCGTATACCACTATCGTCACCTCTTATCGGGAATATGTCAATGCATGGAGCGCGCGCCGAATGCGCCGCGGTAGGATGCGCCCTCGCGAGCGCGCGGTACACTCGGGGTTCTAGCTATCCGGTTTAACCTTTAGGGGGTCGAAAATCTAAGATATACCTGTTTAGAAACGGGTAAGTCATCCGCTGCTCGGTTACACCTGACGGTTTTATCAGGTAGCGCCTGTTGATTCGACAGTCACGACGTCTGCCAACGACTGTCAGCTCGTCCTGTCTATTTTGAGATTAGAACGTCAAAAAGTAACGTACCGTTGACTGGTGAATTTTCTGTCAAATCAACTGACGAGGTTCTAAGTACGATCAACGAGATGCTCCTGTTGCTCTGTTACTTTTTTTCGAAACATGTGCAACAAGTGCCGATCCTCCGAAGGTTAAAGAGAACGAAGGGTCATTGAAAAATAGTGATAATGTCGAAATAGTCGTCATTTTCACTGCCTTCGTTTTAGAGCGTACTTGCAGTTTCATTACCCTTCGTGTAAGCGTTACCCACACCAAAATGGATATCAGTCCGCGCCGTAGAGTCTAACATCCTCCGATGAATGGTTACGAATGAGCAAAGCGTTAAGGACAGTGTGATAAAAACTTAGGCTTGTATATATACGGCATAGTAGACAGATAAAAGAATTAGCTGGAACCATGTGTGTGACCCTCGATGGCGGAAAAAAGTTTGTTGCGCACTCCGCACATTTTCATCGCGGAAAAAAAGGATATCCAGAGAAATGTACGCGCGGCGATCGGTAGCAAAAGTGCAATGTAAGCGCCTCGCGATTTCACATTCTACCGCACACCTACCTACTGTCCACACATAGTGTTTCCTCCACTGTTGCACATCCGTAACGGATTACTCACGCAAGTTATATCATACTCCATTTTTACGTATAGACACTCCGTAGTCGATTTTTTTTATTGACACGCCTTTAGCAAGACGAAAAGACACCACTTTATCGTACTTCATCGGGAGGAGCGACGAACTGAAGATAACACTGTGCTTTTGCTCGCTCGGAAGTAGATAAAATAGTTACCACGTGCATTTTGTAAAACAGCCGTCTCTCATCAATCTCGCATTTTCCATACTGTACTCAAATATATGTAACTGATGTATATTTTATCGATAAAGCAAATATATTTTTGATAGTAAAAATCAATTGGTGCGTTTACCTTTATTTAGAATGCTGTGACCAGTAAGAGGTAGTAGTCAATTTACAAGTTTACATTTCGTAAGATTAATTTTAAAATGAGCCTTTTTGAATATCTGAAATCTAGTATTACTTTACCTGAGAAAGTGGGAGGGGTCCTGGTAGATCCACTTTGCTGGAAAAAGGTCGAAAAATTGATATTAAATATAGTTTTGTAATTTTTAATGAATTAGATCTTTTAGGACTTTTCATGGTTAACATGAATATTAAATTCAAATTTAATTTCTTTCTTTTTCTTTCGAAACTTCAACTCTCGATTATTAAATCATTTTCAATTAAGATAGGACTGATTACACTAGTGGATGACAATCGATCTATATATCATATTAGGATGTTTTATATGTTTTGAATTGAGATTTGTCCTCAATTTGTAACCTTTTTAATTAAATTGACAGTATTTGTACTTACAAATTAATAATACCTATTTTATTATATAACCGTTATATTATTTAAAAAATTATGATTGATATGATACAACCATTCTTAAATTTCTCAGCAACTATTCGTACGATAATACAAACAAAAACAAAAATAACTTTATAAAATCTATCAATCTCGTTATGTCCTCTCCATAATCAAAAAATTTAAAGCAATTTTGATCTCTCCTAGAGATACGCATTCGATATGCAGGCCTCGTACCTAATAAAATTCAACAATTCCAAAAAAGAATACTTAAAAAAAACAGTAAATGTAAATAAAAGAAAAAGACTGTGGTGGAGTAAACGGTCAGCGAGTCGGTGTGCGTAAGATCGCGGTCCCAAATCGTAAATCTCGATTTTATGACATCGTTTTCGTCGTGTGGCCATGCACCGGGCGCGTTATCAATCACCTTACGTAACGGGAAAGTCGAACGCGCGTACGCGGCGTTATTGATAACAACAAACAGGAATTGTATAACGAGACGCCGCGCAATAGGGGGCTGGTCTCATTTGCGAACTTTCCAAATGGTTCGATAAACCGCCTTGAGCGGCCAAGCCCCCCTGGCAAAAGGAGCATAAGGGCGGGCGGAATTAGAGCGCACCTATCGCGCGCGCGACACGACGGGCCGAGCCGGCTAATCGAATTTTTTTTGCGACGCATGCAAATTAACTGGAAAACTTTTTCGAGGTGTTTTTATCGGGTCGTGTACGCGTTCGTTGTTTTTTTTTTTGTTGTGGTGTAGTGGACCCAAGTTCGTGATACCTGGGTGAGTTTCCACTAGATGGAGGCACCCAATCTGGGCACCTGCGTGCGAGTTGACTGTCATTTTTGTAGGTGAACTGGTGGAGGTACTTGGTAGCAGGTGTCCTAGGAAGGCTGTTCAATTTCTTATCAAGATCAAGAAACCAGCAGTGACTGTCCTGATAAATGCAAGGAAATTTAGGCAGATGAACACGCTTTTTCAAATTTCTTTTTATATACGACAAATAAAAACTTTTTATTACAATGCTAACTGACAAAGTCTTGAAAATAAAAACATAATAACGATCTTATTCTGCCTTCCTCGTCTTTTATCAACACTACTATCTATAAAAAATATCAAGGTATAATCTTCTGGGGAATCGGGTGAATCTGGTCCTTTTAAAAGAAAAGAAATGTAGGTAAAGTAGTATTTGCTATACATTTACTCGAATTCTTTCTGGAAAAGAGAAAATAGCCATCACATTTCCCGAATTCTCAAAGGTGCCCGAAGAATTATTAAATCAATACATGATTTTTTTTAAATTAAAGTTGAATGAACACTGGATTTAAAACAAACTATTTATAACACCAAATCGAAATAAAAATTAACAACACATGAAGTGAACTCTATGTCTATGGAACACTTCGAATTATATATCTAAAGATGGATTCAACTCCCTAAATGCAACTCTACCGTATTGTTTGACTGGTAGGGGTTTGAGTTCCTTCTCCTAGCTGAGGCAAGGGCTCGGCAAAAAATTTGGTCGAGGAACAATGTCAGCCAGCAATTTCGGATTCTTGATTTATTATTCCGTCGTAACAAAACAAAAGCTCGTGTCAATAGTTAGCGGCGAAAACCAGGATCATTTTAGGAGCCTCGCGAATACTAGCACATTCCACACTGGGTTTCAACGAAAGAAAAACATATTTCATGGGTTTCGCAAGATTTCCACGAAAAGAAACACATTTCGTGAAATTCCCGCGAAGAAAAACACGCTTGCAAAATTCCAGCGAAGAAAAGCACTTCTGTGAATTTTGACGGGAAAGAAAGCTTGTTTTAAAAGTGCTTTTTTGCAGAAAACTCACAAATGTGCTTTTTCTACTGGTAAATGCTCAAAATGTGCTTTTTTTCACGAAAATTTCGCAAAAGAATACAGAAATTTTCTTCGCGAAAAAACATCTAAATGAGCTTTTTCCTCACAGCAGATTTGAGTTCAAAAAATTGAAATGAGAAAGAATCCGTCAGATTTTCCAAATACACGAAGTGCACAAAGTATTACTGAATCAATAAATGAAAAAATTTCTTTTTAAATTACTATAATTTCATAAAAATTCTATTTCAAAAAATTATTTATATCAACATTCTTCTTAACGAGATTTTCTTCGTTGGAAAAACATAAAAAGTGCTCTTATCAAAATCTTTATCCGTCCACCCACGATATCCACCAGTCACGCTAACAAAATACCCTCACTCATCATCATCAGCTAAGAAACATGTGCAGGGGACGATACGACGATAAATCCTCCACTCCACTCGACTCGATGCAATATTTGCACCAACGAATCGGCAAAAAGTGTCGAAAAAGTACACGGGCTCCCGCGAGCCGCGACTTCCTGGCCGGTGTAAAAACGCAATCGCCGCGAAAGAAACGCTGACGGAGCATACCAGAGCGTCGGGCAAGTGCACAGGCGCGCGATCCGCGGAGAGATGCGGGAAAGCGGCGGGTGAGAGCGAGAAAAATCGTCGCGGGGCACGTGTAGTGGGAGGGGTGTGTAGTGGTGGGGGGCAGGGCCGACCTGGTCGACGAACCAGGACACGCCGAGCGGACGGCACACCGCCGCTCTTGCGACACGCCGCCGGCGCGCATTGCTGCGATCGCTCTCGATTATTGTTCCCCGCGCTCCCAGAGCCGCCGGACGCCGGGCACTCCCGGCCATCCCGGCTCTCGGTCCCTAATATACTTACTTTTGTAGTTGTGAAAATTTGATCGTTTCGAGGTGAGTCTGTGGGATGGTGAAGTTTTGCTGATATTGAGGGGATTGTTCTAAGGACACCTGCTTTCATTTGTTCGGATTTATTTTATTTATTCACTTATTTTGTTCATGTATTGTTCATGTATTTAATGACGTCCTTTAAAATTATAATACAAAAGAAAAAGTTTGAAGGGGATTCAATTATTTTGAAAAATCGGTTTTTTTAATTTCTAATGTCATAAAATGTTATTGTTGTTCGAATGTTTTTAATCACAGCTGCAAATAATAATTATAGTGCGCATAAATGTAAATTGTTTTGTTTATATCTGTTAAGGACAAACTTTATAGTATTTTTCATCGGGTAATTTTCAGCTGTAATATCTTTACAAGGAAATTGCTTAATTTATTCATTATTCATGAAGAGAAATGTTGAAGGAAAATTTAACATCTACATCTAAATAACATTGCAACACTAATAGGAAATGGAGTTACAGACTGACCAATCGAAAAATTACAGTTCTAGTATATGGTCATTTTTGCTCACCAATTTTGCAATGTTTATTGCAAGTTTGAAACTTTTTGGCTAGTCTGTGACCTCATTTATTGTAAGTACTGTAATTTTTTTAGATTTGATTTTCTATAAAATTTGTATTCGCTACTATTTTAATTATTTCATTTAGTTGTTATTAGGCAAACTTATAAGTCAATCAACTTATTAATTCCTTGGGTAAATAAAAATTAAAAAAGTTTGTCAAAAAATTAATCTGTCAACTATAAATCGATAAAAAACTATTTATTATCTCCATTAGAAGAAATAGTCTCACTACAAAGTCAAGTATAAAGCCTGATTCGTAGTTAGCTTCACGACTGGAATGCTGAAATAGCTTCAATAATAAACGTTAATTTCAATTAAACAAGTTATTAGGCTATTTGATTCGATCGCCGAATCAGAAAGCATGTTCGAGGTACGGCATTTCACCACCGCGTTACAACGATCGCTTTTGATGACTGTTCACCACTCCTGCGACATGTCCGTGGGTTGCACATTTTTAATGCACTTTCACAAGTATTGTAAGACCGAATGTACATTCGGGCAATATTTAAAACTTTTTCTTCAACTTTTTTCAATTCAAATCTTTCATGGTCTTATTAAAAAAATGATAAACTTTTCCTAAAATCCACGCCTCTGTCGCAAATCCCATAGAATACGTTGTTAAGTAGTAACAGACAAGTATTGTAAGACCGAATGTACATTCGGGCAATATTTAAAACTTTTTCTACAACTTTTTTCAATTCAAATATTTCATGGTCTTATTAAAAACTGTCACCCAAATTCATATCTCTGGCGCAAATCACGCAAAAAAGTTAAGTAGTACCAGACAAGTGTCATAATTGCAAGTGTGTTAGAAACACCCTCGTAAAAATGGATTATCTTTGAAGCATTTTTTAAACGATTTTTCACGGATTTCATATTATAAACAATAAATGGAATAAAATCGTTTGAATAAGGCTTTAAACATGTCACTTTTTAAAAGAGCACATTCTCTCTAAAGTTGCTCAAATTTTACTTAAACAAATGAACAGTCACTTATTCTACATCAAAAACCTCCCTCTTCAAAATAAAATAAGTGGAAAAAATTCGACGACAAGTAAGTGATTATTCACTTATTCGAATAAAATTCCACGTTACTGTGCATATCCATCGAATATCCCGACAAAAATCTCCGATCTCATTCGCGCCTTATCTCCCGCCGCGTCGGTAGCCAAGATCGCGCTATCTTATTGTCCGCACAAGGTGCAGCGCGTAACAAAGTGCGCCGCAGCCTCCGAGCCGTGATTATATGCCCGGCGCTCGCCCTCCCGGCCGAGTGTACATACAGCGCACGTGCTCAACCTGTGCACCGGCCGGAGAGATAACCCGCGGAATGCGACTAGCGCGCCGTGTGTCCCGCATTTTTTCCAGCTCTCCCGGGCGGTTTTCGCCTCCCAAGGTCGCAGTCATGAACGGGGCGTGTGCATAAATCGACACGTCGCAAGGAGCGCGATAATAAATAAGCCGCGCTCTCTCACGGGCCCCCGCGGTTAGCGTGAAAAAAAAGGAGCTGCGGGGGTACAGGGACAATGAAGGCCTGCGCACATAGTTTTCAGGTGAACAAAGTGCGGACGACGCCGGGAGATTGGCGAATGCTAATTATCCGATCGATCGGATTGATTGCGCGAGAAGGGAGCAGCCCAATGCGCGCCGACAATGAGAACTGCTTCGCTCGTGTAATGGGTAAACGAGGAATTTGAGAGAATTGAAATTTTAATTTGTTCCGTGAGTTATGGCCGAGGCTCGGGCTCGTTAATAATCGTTTTCCGAGGGCTCTGGCTTTGAATATTGAAACTTGAGCCGAGCGACAATGAATAGCCATCTCGGGTACTTGGGAAAAACGGTATTTTTCAGCTAAGTGGTTCATTTGTTTGCTGGTAAATTGTGCCTGGAAGAAATAAGGTATCAATCAGTTTTTAAACGATGGCTGATTATTTATGTTTGCTGGTAGAACTTGAAAATTTGCGAAATTCTTTTATTAGGAATAAATCTTTTTTTACAAAAATGGAGGAAATTATTGTAGTAATAAGAATACGTATAGTAACTGTAACAACATTTAATAGTCTAGTCAAGGATTTAAATCAAAGTGAAGTTGGTTGGTGTTAAGAAAAAGTTGAAAAAGTTTATACATGAATAGTAAACTAAAAAATATTATACTTGTTTTTTGTATACCAATTTTATTATGTTATATTATGGATAAAATAAATACAAATTAAATTATCTTACTCAGAGTTATTTCAATCTGCCTCTTAAACAATCGAAAAAATCAGTTTTTTACTCGATAAATTGTATAGTTTAAGAGTTAGGTAAATTAATTTTCTGTTCCAGAATTGAATAAAACGATAAAATAATACGTAAACACAATGCAAAGATCTTTCTTAATCTCTGAATAATGAAGACATAATACCGATAGAATACACGCAATATACTGTTTTTTACGTGTATTATTACTTACCTAAAAACTGTTCGTATTCTTCTCTAAATAAACTGAATTTTTTTAACGACTGCCATTGCTAAATTATTATTTACATCTATGAATATGAATAGCACACGTTAGAAACTTCCTACTCAATAATATTTAAAATGTTTTCGAATGAAATAAACTACACTTCATTTCCATTGTACAAATCCACGAAAAACTTATGGTTATAATGATTAAAGTGCAATTCTAAATGAATACAATTTTAGCAGTTTCTATACAAAAAATCGGCGTGACAATATCGATTCATTCGCTCCAAAAAAATCAAAGCGCTTTATAATCACAAACCGCTCAAGAGGCGGGTCTTTGATCCTCTTTCGCAACGTCAATTCGGCAAGATTTTTTTTTTCGACGCGTCCGAGGAAAAATGTTAGATCAAATTTTTATGATATAATTGCCATAATCACCGGGCGCGCCATGGCCTACGCGTGTAAACGGGAGCGGCGGGTCGATTCCGTTACATAAGGGATATTTCATTGCTGCACATTGCGTGAATCTCGCTCAGCCGGATCAGTGAGCAGTAATGATCGAAATCAGCTTTGCTCATCGAGGGCCGCGGCGCTTCGCGGCCGAGGCGTTGAAAGCTACTTTTCCGAATCATAACTCACTGGGATACCGACACCGCCGAGGGATTCTCGCCACGACGCAAGCCGTGTTTCTCAATGTATTTTATTGTTTAAAAAATGAAACAATCGAAAAGCAATTATTCTTATCTGAATAACGGAAAAATGGCGAGAATAATAGGGGGAAATTTGGGTGAGGTAAGATTGGTTATATAATGCACAATGGCATGAAATAAAAGTCTACTGAACATTTAAAAATTAATCTATACCTTCTCTGGTATAAATAACCTGTTAAAACTTAAAAACGAATACAGAATTTTTTATATGAAGAAATAAATAGTAGTTAGTAATAAATTTCTAGTTAGTAACTGAGTCTAAATAGTAGTTAGTAACGAATTTCTTTTGGTAATGTGTTAAAAATTGTGTGCTAAAGTTAATTTGTAATTTTCAGTATTAGGTCCATGAGAATCAATTCATTTTCAGTGCAAAAATTTGAACTGTATTCAGTTTAAATTACTGATAGTGTGCGGTGTGTGTATTATATCTCATTGCATATATATAGCTTTGAAAGGTAACTCCGATTGCTGACAAATATGTTTATATGAGGGACAGAAGAAGCCCCGTATAAAAAAAGGCTGACTCGAAGGGTTTAATATATCCTATACTTTTAACCAGACTTATTATTTTTTTGGAAAAGTTTAGCAAAGTCTACTTTTTAATGATAATGTTGAACGTCTTGCTAAATCTTGAAAGATACAAGAGATAACATTGCAAAAAATTAAAAATTTTTACAATTTTAAATGAATTAAAAGTAAAATAATATATAAAAGAATAATAGATCTGTCGATGTACTATGAAAATCGGTGCTAGCTTTGATAGCTAGGTGCAAAAAATTTATGACTAAGCAATTTTTTTAGACTCCTGAGGTAATTTTTGTAAATAACAATATAGTAATCAATAAAAATTATTAAGATGTACATTAATTTTTTTTAAAGGTAAAAAATCATCTGAAATTTAGTAAGGCCTTTCACATCTAAATGTTTCAATTCTACGTTCAGTAAGTGTATAAGTAGTTACAATCCGTGTATGGTTAGACAAAAAGCTTAATCCCATTCATGCATAATAAATTGGACAATTTTTATTTATAAAGTTTACTTATTGC